>KK122205.1:100951-185021 GCA_000611955.2 Stegodyphus mimosarum
TTTTAATTTCTTATGCTACGTTTAACAACCAGGACAATAATCACTCACGCAGACTTGCAGCTTGTTAATACTAAGAGTTATTCTCTAGATATAAAGTATGGAATTCATTTTTTAATTTATAACAGTGCATCTTTTATCAGTATAACAGATAGTGATTTAGAAACACTGTAACAGATTCGTAATAATTTGACGTTAGAAACGCTTTTTCAGTTTTAGGTCATGTTACCTAATGGTACATTTCCAAATCATCGTTTCCTTTTCTATTAAGTATGCGGCACGGATATCTTCCATTGCTCAAATTTTTTACTTTTACACGTGAATTAAGATTTCTAGCTTCTGCTCCAAAAATATTATATTCCTACCTATGTAAGAAAAATGAAAATAAATCATAAATTGCTCAACATCGTTTGGCTGCAAACCATTAATTAATTTTGCTTCTGCCGAAATGTTCCTAAACATTTCTTCAGCTTGTGAATTAGATACCTTTGAGGCTTTTCATATCCATAAAAAATCTTTTTGTATTAGTCAGAGGCTTAATAGCTCAGACTGCTGAAGAGTAACATAGAAAACATTTCAGGGTGAAATTATTAATGATGACCAGATTGGTCATCTTACATTTGTTAAAGCTTGTTATTAGAAAACGGAGAATACGTTCGAGAAACAGAAACGAAAGACGAACTTAAATAAAATCTGTAACAGCTATGAAATTACGTGATAATTTTTGAGGAAAAAGGAACAATATATAATCTAAAGTAAAGGTACGTGTGCGTAGGAAAGCAACAGAGACATAATGCTGTCAGAAATACAAGCAAATCTACCTATGTTTTCTCTTCTGTTTAAATCTTATCCACTTTTGCCGACCAATTATACAATGTTGCGGAATATTTATTGCTTCTGCGGTTTTTCGCTTTTGACATTCATAACTTTAACATATTGGATGCAAGCATGTCAATGCATGCTAGCATTTCTGCTAGAAAAGAGTACAACATTATTTTTGGATACATTATAAAGTATTTCTCCCGCCTTCACAGCATGCCTTTGTGGTTTAGCGATCAGCACGCTGGACGCGTATTCGAGAAGACCGTGGTTCGATTCCTGGCGAAGGCGTTGCTCATATGTCTCTTCTCCTGCTTCCTATAGAAAGCCTAATGACTCTACAATATTATATCAGAGGTTTTGAACCACCAGAGTAACGTTTTAGATCTCTACTTAATTATCCTATCAACAGATTGAATGATGCATGGTTTGTTTTAAATGGGTTGTAGATTGTTTAAAAGGAATTGTATGGTACGTACGTCACATAGTTTGCATCGCATGTGAGAAATTTAAATGTTCTATATGATTCCCTTAGGAAAAAGTACAAAGAAGAATAGGTATTTTGGTTTTGGTTAAATTACTTAAAGAAAAAGCAACAAATAAAATTAATTTTCGTTCAATTAAAATAATGTTGCATACAAATTATTAAAATTTATAATTAAGAATGTTTTACGACGGAAAGCACGCTAAGGTTTCAAAGCAAATTTATAAAGCACATTTCTTTCTTGCAAACCAAACGTGTAAATATGAGCATAAGATTCTAATTCTAATTCGAAAAGCTGAAATTCAAAGTGATTTATTTAATATTACTCAACTTGTATATGCAGTGAAGGTAAACTTCAGTGAAAGTAAATTACATCACCATTGGGCAATATTATTAATGAGTTAATATTAGGAGAAAGATTTGGTGTTAGCAAATTTAACCATCGAGCAATCGATACAGGCTGTAATATGTTTGTCACAACTGGCCACCAGTAACAGCCAGTAGCACAGATGAAATGTAATTGAATTACACATTTATCTAAGCCTTATATCCTCTTTAAATTTAATCAGGAAGGAGGGGTGAAGGATTCTCTCAGAGCGTATTAAGCATAGGTTTTAAGCAAATTAGTACAACAATCACAATCGACGCTACAGAGAGGATCCTTAGTGAATGTTCCAGCGCTCAAAGACTCATAATCCTTTCAATGTAGATGCTTCGGATAATTGCTTTTCTCTTTCTAAGAAGATTATTTCAAACTGATTTTGCAAGCAGTAGAATTTGATTAGATTGTCCTACGTCATTTGGAATGCGATTGCAGATGCTGAGTTTTAAAAACGTACTATTGAAATGTTCCGAAAGATTCTGAGGGAAAACTTTTAGTCAAACCTGTATATCGGTAAAACTGAAAAAGAAAAGTGCATGGGTACTTTTTAATGTAAATATTATACATATTAGTTTATGATCAACACTACTTTGGGTGAGTAACTTCCGTTTTATTCTAGATATTTTCAATAAATTATGTCAGAATCATCTTTCTGATTTCACGAAAATGTTGCATTTTAAAATGAGTTTCTGACCAATTATATAAAAACCATGTACACTGCACAAAAAAAGATAGTTCTATATCTCCCTTTCCACTGGGCCGATTGACGAAATTCAAATTACGTTTTACATGTCTCGACTTAGGATATGTATTAGATTTATATATAGCACTGTCCAAAAATAAAGGTATCTTGACACAAAAATCGGACGTTTTCTGAAATAACATGCCAATGTTTTTTCATATTTCCATTCTACGCCTCACATTATGCCAAACTGCGAAGTTTTGTAAAAATCGCACGAGTAGTTTTAAAATAATTAGCTCTTAAAATTTTAGCTCCTCAGTGTTAATTCAATTTGAAGTCTATTTATCAATGTCTCTTTTTTATTACACTTACTTGATTCCTTCTTTCACAGTTCGAAATTGAGGTTCACTCCAAATAAATTTCACCCATTTTTTATGATTTATTTTTCAAATTCATACTTTTAAATAATTTTTAAAAGTTTTCGAAAATATTTTGAGTTACAACCTAAAAAAGTTTTACCTTTTACCATAAACTTAAACTAAATGTATTTCTAAGTATACATGCAAAACATTAAGAGCTTTTTATTCAAAATTTTTGAAGATGTACGTGAATTTATATGTTGGCACGTTTTGAAATTTGGTATATTTGTTGAAAGCGATAGTAAATTCTAATGTGGTTGATGCACTTTGATAACATTATTTGAAAGTAGGAACGATGTGACTTTTTTTCCGCTCATGTACAACGTAAAAAGGTAGGAACGATGTGACTTTTTACCCGCTCATGCAAAATGGAAGGAAGAGAAAAATAGGTTGCCATGTGTAAGAATTGTTGACTCATTTTTAACATTTGAAAACTTAAAAATTACTTTTGAGAAAATACATGAAATGTACCAAAAGCAATAAAAGAATACATTTTATACATAAATTCTAGAAAATGCTTTGTAAATTACAAAGAAATGTCACTAAATGATTTTAAATGGGAAAATTTTAATTTATATTTTGACATACCTCTCAAGGAAATCAGAAAATGATGGCAAATGTCCATAAATTTGAAATTAAATGTCGTATTGTCACGGCTAATGTTTTCCTTAGCTCTCCCGCAGCTCGATTGTAAATGCTCATATTTTACAAGCATAGTATGAAATTAACAAATGAAAAATATTTATGAATAAATTACCGATTATTTTCTAACTGTGGAGTGGGGAAACTATGGGAAAATCCTGCACGATAAAGTACGGTATTTCGCTCAAATTTTGTCGCACGTGATTCAATTAGTTTGTGTTTTCTTTTTATGATGAATATACGCTTTTACTAACTATACTATAGAAACTAAAAAAACCTTGTAAAGAACTAGATTTCTCAATTTTTAAAACTTGATTTTTTTAATTTAAGAGCATCTCTACTTTCAATTTTAATCATCGACTGGGTAGCTGATCCACAATTGCACAGAGGTGTATATCAATTTGAATGGTCCTCTCGACTGGTTTATCTAACTCCGGTCTTACAATACAATATTTTGCACATAAGCTATATTACACTAATCATATAATATGATACTTTTCATAAAACAGTGCATTAATTATGCTTTGAAAATTTACAAACTAATACATTAGCTATGTATTATAATGCATTAATCTTATAACGAAATACGGTAACTATGTATTACAATCTTTAATCTTACAGTAAAACAGATCAACTTTACTATACTATACATTTGCATTGAATATTTGTCTTGTAAATCTATGAATGCAAACCTGAAACCACATCTATGAATGTTATTTGCTTATGTCTATGTACGTTACCTGTTGACATATGTCTACGAATGTTTCTATGATAAACGTCTGTGAATGTCATTCACCGTCAACTTTCTTAGTCAGTAATATGGTTTGGTTTATTTAGATTATAGCAAAGCACTCGAATATTATCTATATAGTAGAAGTATACCTCCATGGAGGACTTTCTGAAGAAAAGGTTCGTATACATATTTTACATGGGGGAGCTCCACTAGGTTGAGAGCATGTATAGCGTCATTATATTGGACTTCATAATGTCACTATTGTGTCCCAATAATGTCACAATTGTGACATTATTGGGACAGTCGCTGCTTCAGCACCTAAGTTTGCAATAGTATTTTTCCTCTATGCAGGGATGTTCTCACAAGCTGGTTTGCACCGGTGCTGTTGCTGAGTCTTGAATATGCAAAGAAGATATGCACCTCTTTGCTTTCTTGTCCACAGAGACTTAACCTTGAACAGACTTACTTAACGAAGCTCCGCATTTTAAGCTTTAAATATACGGATGTTCGTTGCGTACCAGTGTGTTGCTTGATGATTCGTGTGCCTGAAGATGTTCTTCATCTATCGACATCGGATTTGCGCTTGCGCTTCTGAGACATTTATCTTTTAAGTTACGGTGTTTTTCGTAAACATTGCTGGTGAGCACCTACGCCCTCACTCTGTATGGTTTTGAACCTAAATAGTGCTTCTTATGTTCATCTAAGTACTTCAATGATACAGCATACGTGTGTTCCAGTGTATTTCCAATACAACGATACCAAATTTGTGCCAAATGGAAGTATTCCGTGAAAATTATCTGCTTTCTTTAATCTTAGTGATTTTACGTGTTAATGCTTTATAGTGCTCATGAAAATTGTATGGTGTGGTTATTTAAATTTTAAAATTTAATTTCTTGTTTATTTCACATGTTTAAAATAATCGGTCTGATTTAATTTTAATTTCATATTTTTACCTTTGTAATCAAGTAATTCCTTCATACTAATACCCTGTCTTATAATTATAGAATTTTCATCGTGTTTATATAACCATACGACACCCATATTGCTTACTATTAGCCAAGGTGTCGTCTCAGTGTATTTGTATTAGAATAAGTATTATTGTGTTTGGCGTAGATGTAATCATAACTGTTGCCACAATTGTTTTTTGAAATTGTGCGTCTTACTTTCATTTTTTTAATATTGGTTACATTTGTATAACGTATTATTCAATTCATTTTTAAGACTTATTCTTTAATTATAATTACCTCGACTCTTTTTGTTATATCAAGTTTTAGTCGAATTCTTTCATATATAGATCACCAACTTTGACATGAATAAAATATGAAGCTATTAATTTGAAATTTTAACAATAACTTACAACTGCTCTATATCAGCGGTTCTCAGCCTGTACTAATATATCTGGACCTGTTTAAAAGAGAAAAATTTCTTTATGTCTGGTCTTGTTTCACTTAGTTTTAAACGTATCAAATATAGAGCAAAATCAAAAGGTTCCACTTTTAATTTTGCTCAATATTTATTTTTCTAATATGACTTGGAAGAAAATACTTGTTCACCCAATAGGTTGGGCAAAAAGGAAATAAAAATTTAATAGCTTTGTTTGAAACGCCTTTAATTCTTTTTTTCGATTCCGCCAAACGTTAATAAGTGTATCATTTTAAAAATCTACAATTAGAGTTCGATCACAGAAATTTTCTCTCAATTGTTCTTTTTCTTCACGAGATAAAATTTCGGGTACATTTGAACAAAATGGATTTCTATTCCAATTTCCTTTTTCATAATCCTCGGAAAAATACATATTAAAAATATTTGTCACAAAAAAAACAAGGATTTTTAATTTCGGAGGTTAATTCTTCTATTATTTTCAAATTATTAGCCCAAAGAGTGTTAGCCCAGTAGGCTATTAATTTCGTTTTGGCATCTTGCGTTGGTTGACTATAAATGTCGGTTAACTTTCCAAATTGTTGCCACTAAATATTAGAGCCCTGTGTTATATTTAAAGAAACTAAATAATGAAGAATCTGCTTAAATGTATGGATGTTTCTCGTATTGTGATATAACAATGTTACCTAGAGCCATCAAATTTTGAGTAATGCAATCTTCCATTGAATATGAGCATCTGGAAGCCCGAATTTGGAACTTGAAATTTTGTTTTATTGTCGATTTCATGTTTTGTAACATTTTAACGAATTTTTGATTAACAAACTCAGTGATTTCAAAGCGAGCAATGGCAACACTGTGCGGAAAAAAAACATTTTATCTCCAGCCCACGAGACTGTGTATCGGTAAGTTTAAAGGCATGCTCATGCGGTTTTGCTGTTGAATTGAATTTTATGGTTTAAGTGCGAAGAGCATAATATTTAATAAATAAAGGTAGTACACAAAACGTTAAAAAACGCCTGTTTGGGGGTAATGCAAAATATGACAGCTTTCAGTTTTTTTTATTTATTTCGGTTAAAAACATTCTAAAACTGGTAAAAAAATTTAAAATATTATTATTCAGTAATGACACATTCATTTCTTTCATTCCTTTTAAAAACATCATTTATGACAAACATTTTTTATGGTTAAAAGAATATTTATGAAAATAAAAAAGGATTATTTTCCTATGATCGGCTATTGAGTCTGAACAAAGCTCAAAACGCATAAATTTAAGATTGTTGGAGAAAAACCTTAAGCAGGATGTTGAGTTATTTAATTTTGAATTTAATCGTTAAGAATACTTTGTTTTCTTGCGCACCACCTACTTTACTCTTGCGTACCACCGGCTGAAAATCACTGCTCTAGATAGTTCACAATTGGAATAATTTTTGTTTTCTTTGATAAATTTAATTTTGATCCAAAGGGGCACTTTGCCCAGATGGATTATTAATTTCGTTTTGGCATTTTACGTTGATTTATTAAAAGCGTAGTTTCACTTTTCAAATTGTTACCACCAAATATTATCGCCCTGTATTATATTTAAAGTAATTAAATAATGAAGATTCTGCATAAATGTATGTATGTTTCTTGCATTGTGATAAAACAAAGGTACCTAGAGCCATCAAATTTTGAATATTGAACGTTTCCACCCGAATATCGACATTTGGAAGCCGAAATTTGGAATTTGTATTATTATCGATTTCATATTTTGTAAAATTTTAACAAATTTTTTATTAACAAATTCAAGGACTTCAAAACGAGGAATGGCAACGTTGTACAGAAAACACATTTTTACCTCTTGCGCGCGAGACTGTGTATCGGAAGTTCTAAAGATATGCTCATTTTAAAATTATTTTGTGATATTGCTCTTGAAATGAATTTAGTGGTTAAATGCGAAGAACATGATGTTTAATAAATAAAGATAGCACATAAAAATGCTGAAAAAGACACCTTTGGACGTAATAATGTTTTTCTTTTTCCTATAATTTTTTTTCTCTTTGGTTCTTTCTTTTCTTACAGCGAATAAGTTCGATTTTACTGCATTCTTATTTTATCTAGCGTTTACTATAAAACTATTTTTCCAGTCATTAGATGTGCATTGTTGGAAAACGTACTTTACAGTTTTTCCCTATTTTATTAACGAATTCATTTTTTGAAGTAGTGCCACAAAATGGATTACTTTAGTACCAAGCTTGCTACTACTGAAGGAAAACTGAAATTGAATCAAAAAGACACGACGCGACTAAAAACTCTTTTACAGAATTATAGGATTTTACATAAAAAGAAAAAACCGTGACTAAAAATTATTGTTAATAGAATTGGTTGCCTTTACACAGCGCGAAGCAACAGTCGTTGCTGTGGCCTCTTTCAGATCAGTGTTACATGCAGAGACTAATACTTTTCCTAATGTATGAGATAAAGCTATTATTACATATCAATGACGTACGGAAGATGGGTCTTCCCAAACGTCATCTCTAATCACCTTGGTTTTAAACTGTGATCAACCAAAAAATAACGGATGGCTCGAATCAACGTGTACAATGTACACATCATCTAACAGAGTCCTTTTATGATTTCTTGCAGGGGCTTCGAGTATCTTATAAAAATAATCAACGGACTTTTGTACAAGAAACACAAATTCTGACTGGCCTTTGGATTTTTAATAACAAGGAAATCAGATTGCATTTCAGGACGGTAAAATTGCAGAGTTACGACACGGGTTAAATGATGCACCAAAGGTTGCTCAAGAGGGTGCAGCCCAGGGATCAGTTAGTTTCGTTCGTGGGTATGTAATTTCTTCAATGAATGATTCAACCTGTTATAAAGTGGAGGCAACGACCTACTAGTAAATATACTTTTTCTTATCGTGTCCTTATACTTGAACCTTCTTGTTCTTCCAGTGCAATACAAGTATACTTGACAAATGAACGTGAGGCATCTAATTCCTTACTACCTACCGAGCAAGTGCAACCAGCACGTTCATATTCTTCATATTCATTATTAGTACACTAAAGTTCTACTGTCCTTCTGTTGTGTAGAATCTTGAGAAATAGTGATTGCACTGAGGAAGGATTAAAACTGCCCTTTATTAAACTCTTTAACTTATTTACAATGCGTCAACTTGACACTAACATATTACGCCTCAACTTGGGCGGTAACTGAAACAATAGAACCAAACTTAAGAACTCAAGATGTTCACAAATAGTAGAATTACACTACATGGCTCATATAATCCTGTAGCCTACAGCGTGTAGATGAGTCGAATGGCAGCAAGATAATAGCGCTTAAGCCACGTCAAACCAGCAGTAACTGCTAAACAGAAGTTTACTTATAAGCACACACGGCAATTTCCCAGACTCTCTCTTTCTCTACTGGAATGTCGATATTTAAATTATTCTTCCACTGGTAGAATTTGCATTTCTTATGCGCGCTACCAAATTTAAATACTCTGGCACTGACAATTAAGGGAATGAAGGCTTATAGAAAAGTAACTTAAAATTAAATGTAACTGGTTATTGAAAATAAATATAAATCCCTACAATACATTGCAAAACTAAGGAATTATTAGTTACTTTGTTGACTGCCATTCAAAATAATTATATTCAGTGTTCCTTCAAAGTTTCACCTTGAGGATCTATCTCAATCACTTCACAATTTAGTTACTTCTTCTCCTGGCGCAATAAATCCTTTAGTAGCCCAGCCTCGGCCAGATGAAAGGAACAACTGGAGAGTTGAACTTGACTAAACTTACGTTTAAGCTGTCGGAAAAGCGGGTACTGTTTATATATGTTTCCATAAATGTAATTTTCGAAAATATATACGTATATTGAGATATTACAGTTTTCAGGGTTATAGTCATTCGAGTAGTTACTGTAAACTGGGTCCACTTTGTGTCAGGTCCTCTGGCGAGCACACTAATAAAAGCTGTAATGAACTGCCGAAATCTTATTAATTGTATGTTAGCCAATAAAAATTGTGCTCTTTCATATTTTACTAATCATGCAGGTAATTCCGCCGACACCCAACATATCGAGCAGCTTTTAGGCTTAAATAACAAGAGGGAAAGCTTCTTTTTCTGTTTTGTTACTCTTAATATAGAATTCGTTTCATTTCCAAAGCTTAATGTTGTTTTAGCAATAAGCTTAATCATAATGTATAGAGTTTATTATTTCTTTTAAACTGAAATTATAGAAGGAATCATTTGGTTTTATAGTACATACATCATATAGCATATATATTATTTCCCATGAGAAATAAGTCTTTGTACCAATGCAAATAACTCGTCACATAAGGGTTTTCATGTTATCCATGTTCTTCATGCACATGAAAGTATTGTAAGTCGTCTCTTGGATGTTTATAAGATATAAAATGGATATTGATTGACTTAGGTTGTAAAATGCAAAAACCTGCTGTCTTTTTAATGTCTGATTTCTATTTGATCGATTATAGACGTTTTATGGACGTTGAACTTTCTACTGCTATTCCGCTAACTAAACGTGTGTTTGTGTTTTCTTTAGCAATGAACATTTTATAACATTTACTGATCTCAGGTGAATACTTTTTGGACTAAAGTTTTCTTTCCTCTTTTTCACAAGTGGACATCCAAGTTGACGCTATCGGATTTTATTTGATCGGTTATGAACAATTTATTATCCATGGACTGAAACGTACTGTTTTCTTTATCTAATATTTTACCTTTTTTCGATGGTAGCGTGTCATAATCTTCGTTGTGTAACATTATTATATGCATTTTTTAAAAATTTACTGAGCGCTGCACTTGTGTGCACCACATGTTTTGTAGTATTAGCTTTAACTTCTGCTTAACTATGACCAATTTATGTTAACTGATCTGCTAGCCACTACCCTTCTGTGTGGCTGTTAGAGAGTAGATTTTTTAAACTGATCTGGCGTTATTCCGTTTCGTATATACTTTAGTCGGAAGCTTGGTGCGATGTTCTGTTTTGTATGTTTAGAGAAATAAACACTGAAATTCAATCCTCCTCTCTGCAGCTGTTAATTTACCCATAGATTCGTTAAGAGCACTGGTGTTAAAGTGGCGGCAGGCGGGAGTTTTATGCGTCCCGGGAAGACATTTGAATTACGCATTTGTTGCAAAAATGGCATTATAAATATTTAAAGATTTTAGTTATTTAATCGAATTTATATTATTTTCATTTCCATTCAAAATGGAGATTCGAATCGCACAAAAAGTCTGTTTGCATGGGCATTTTCGTCTTTTTCCCAGTGTCTAATGTGTACACGAGCCAGTTTTTCTTAGGAAGTCCTCCATGGGAGCTTCCCTACGCTTAGGAAGATAGTCTTCGAAAATTTGCCGTAATCACAAAAAAACAAGCCATTTAAAATGAACCAAAACAATGCTACAGAAAATGTATAAATCTAGTTAATTTATTTACAGTGTTATATAAATCCTATTTAAAGATTTCAAGATACATATTTCATTAAGTGCCTTTCGTCTTTGTCAAAAAATAAATAAGCTCAGTTATGAAGTTTAACAGTAAGAACAATTGTTTTGTTTGGGAATGCATTTACATGCGAGCGTCTTTGTTTCAAAGTTGAAAATTGATAAGAAAATAAATCTCCGATTGGCACGTGCAATTTAAGATGTAGTAATTTTTTTCCAAGACTACAAACGTTACCAGAATATAATACCATCAAGTATCAAAACAGAGCAAAGTTAGAACACAGTTCATTAAGTCAAAAGGCCATCCTTCGGAAGGTTAGGTGGATAGAGTGCAGAGTCATTAGATTATTTTTTGAAAGCAGGAGTACAGGAAAAAGGAGCAATGCTCTCGCTGTGACACGAACCTCGACCTCTCGAATACGCGCCGAGTGTGCTACCGTTTCTCCAAGAAGGCACGCAAAAATGAGAGAGAAAATACCTTGTATTCCCCGCCTTTTAAATTTGCGACTGTGGATTAAGGAACCCAGTCGCGAAATCCTGGCGGTGAGGAATCATCATCAACCACCTTTTTTAGTTTAGGCGCCACTGTAGAATCATTAGGCTATTTTTTAATGCAGGAGTACCTAAAAATGAACAATGCGCTCGCCGGGACTAGAACCTCGACTTCTCGAATACAAGGAGAGTGCGCTACCATTACACCACGAACGCATGCGGAAAAGAGGGAGAAAATACCTTATAAGGGATGTGCCCGATTTTAATTACTATCAAGTGCGAAGCTGTAGCAAAAACTTATAACTATTTGCATGCACAAATATGCATATTTATGCGTCGAAGAAAAGATAACAAATAAGGGAAAGAAATTAGATTGTTACTATTTATTTTCAAGTTTTGTCCCACTTGGAAAAGTTTCTTCCAAAATTAAAAAATTTTCTTCATTTTTTTTTGCTTTTTTTGTTTTGTTTTTGTTTTTAGTTTAAATTTAAGTTAAATATTTTGTGATTAATTAGACATGCTAGAATTATTTCAAAGAAGTGTCAGTCAAAGAATTTAATATTTAACTTCCAGTGTGTTTAAATTACTCAGTGTAACCAATAAATATCTCTTATCGGTACCAAACTTTAGATTTGAATAATTTCAATTCAGATACAAAAATTCTGTAAGCTTTCAGATTCTATACTACGCCCCAAAGCGCGTTTTTTTAACGTTTTGTGTGTTAGCTTTATTTATTAAATGTCATGTTCATCTCACTTAAAATACGTAAAATTCAATTCCACAGCAATATCACAAAAGATATAAAAACAGCAAAATAGCTTATCGTTAGAATTTCTGATACACAGTATCGCGCGCTAGAGATAAATATGTTTTTTTTTTGTTCGTACAGTGTTTCTATTTCTCGCTTTCAAATTTTTTAGTTTGTTATTTAAAATTAATTAAAGTTTTACAAAAGCTTAAATCGATAATAAAAGAAATTCGAAATTTCAAATTCAGGCTCTAAAGTGCCCATATTTGTTTGGAGGACTACGTTATTCAAAATTTGATGATTATAGGTACCGTTGTTTCTCCTAAATGCGAGAATGCAGATTCTTCCTTATTTAGCTTCTTTAAATATAATACATGGCGATAATATTTGGTGGCAACAATTTGAAAAGTGAATCGAAGCAAAACTTCGTTTTAAAATTAATACCCCTTCTTTCGGATTAATAAATGAAAATTTAAGTTTTTTTTTCTTTCACGATATTATTATTATTATGTTTTAGTTACGTTTTTATAAATATTTAGTAAACGAAATTTAAAATTGACTTGAAATATATTTCACTTTGTTAATATTTTTTTCATTAAAAAAAGAGTTCTGGTTTTTCACTTATTTCCATATCGTGAGCATAATTTGAGTTTGACACCATTGTTAGAACAGTGCCCTTTCGAAAACCAAAAATTTAAAAGATTCATAGATTTAATTAAGTTTAGATGGTGAATGAAATCTAAGAGTGTAATTCTCTCAAGAACCTTTTACAGGATAAGGAGGAGACATATTGACCGATAGAGCATTAGCAGGTCCGGATCTTTATTATTTTCAAGAAGAAGGTGACATAGGCTTCTTCGTGGCTTTTAGTTTTGATAATTACGACAGTTTAAGCACTTTTGTTAGTATATATCTACTACTAAGAAATCCAAAAGCGTAGACAGTAAAAGGACGTTTATGAACATAATTTGTTATAGATTTAAGTCAAATATTATGTGTTAATCAAATGTATAAAATTTGCATTTGTTGATCAAATGTGTAGATTTCTAATAACGTTTCTGAGAGATCTAACTTGATAGAATTACATTAACGTTATATTGTTACGAAGTTGCACATATGCAAATTATTTCAGCGAAATTACATGTGAAAGTTTAGTATTTTTTGTATATTGTAACATGAAATGCTTGGAAGAAAAGATGCTCTGCTGGAAACATAAGAATACAGGGGCAAGTCTACTTAACTTTATGAAAATAGCTGTCTCGTTAAATTGATGAGATACTGCCAAGCTGGCGATGGTTTTGGCAACTAATTTTTGTCTCTAAATTCGGCGAGAGGTCTACAAATTTGTCGCCAAGTATGTTGTAATATTTTTTTATTTAACAACTGATTATATTTTAACAATAACATTTTATAATTTTTATTATTCATTATTGATACTGGAGTGGCAACGCCATATTTGTTTCGTGCAACCGTTGCTGAGCAACTAGAGAAATGTTTTAAAAAAGATTGGGAGTTCTGAAAGTTTTACGAGAGTTGATGTATTAAAAAATTGACAGAGGAAGAAACTGGAATGTAAAAGTTGGAGTGTAAGACTGTAACATTTAGAAATTGTATTTAAATTATTTATCTTCGTTGATTGAGAATAAAATTTATGATTTACTAAGAAGTTCATCTGTTATTTCGATAAAAACTGCCAAATGCGTTACAATGTAATTAGTTAGTTAATTAGATTTAATCTTTTAATTTGAAACCCCATTTTCATCAAATCAAACACATATCTACTGAGACTAAAGACCAAATAAATCCTGATTCTAAAGCAGTTTTCTTTACAAAAAAACCACATTGCAATATTGTTTCTGATGAAATGCCTCTTTTATTCGAGAATCAAATTATCTCATTTCAGGTCTGAATATTTCACGGTGGAGGTGAATAGCTACGGTTTTAAGACATTTTATTAATATGTTGTTTATGTGTGGCATTTTAATTATGATTATGAATTTCTTACAAAAAAAGGTTATTTATTATATTTACGTTTAATATTACCTTAAATGGAAACCATTTTGACGTGAAATAGTATTGAATGCGTGAAAATGCTGAGGCGAGCTACTGATAGATCGTAGTTTACGATTTGGTGAGCACTGTTCAAGAATTTCGAGAACATATTTAGAAAGTAACAAGAAAGCAAACCTGCTGTTTGATATTTAAGCATTCGATTTTGGTAAAAGATTGTTTCTCATTAAATGTTTAACTGACTCCTTATCTTTTGAATGTATTTATGCGGCCTTTATCTATAAATGTTGCTCGTGAAGTTATATAATACTTTATGTTTGTCAGGTAAATCACAGTCAATGATTTTCGAACTAGAATGTTTTCTTTTTGAAAACTGTATAAAACTTACAACGTTTTAAACCATAGATTTTTTTAAAAAGTCTAATTCTTTATGTTAAAACTATTTTTTAAAGATTTTTTAAGTTTTTCACGAAACGGTATCAACTGAAGAAAACGTTCGGAACCAATAACTCATGACAACGTTTCCGAATATGTTGAGTAAACAAAAAAACAGTAAAAATCACAAATGGTGTGTTTTAATGCTGTTTTCAATGCTCAGTCTGTAAGGTTTTAGTTAAACTAACCAAGTTAATTTTAATTTAAATCTTTTCTATCTCCTCTCTGCTTCAACTTCCTGTCAGAAGAAGCGCGCGTTTTTAGCTTATGCTAATTTTTGAAGTTCCGCCAAGCACTATTTAAGACAGAGGTAGAAACCTCTCGGTGTGTGAGAGCTTTGCCTCAGATCACGGTCACGCTGCTCAACGTTCGCCTGACCAGCTAGCAGTTTAAATTTATAAGCCATAGTGCTTACTACGTGATTGCTTTGTAAAATAAATTAAAGTGCGGTAGTATTTAGTATACCTTGCTACGCACCCTTTTCGGTAGAGGCCAACTTCCGCGAATTGCTCTGCGAAGCAACGTTTAATTTAAGTTCTATTTTAATTCATTTAAATTTATTTGATTGTTAAGTTTGACCAAAGTGTGGTCTGTTACGTTCTGTATCTCTCCCGAATTGGGAGGTTTGTTATTAATAGTGAATTAATAAAAGAGGATTTCAAATCCCTTCACGTGCAGTTATTCTCCAGCCCAGCAGTTACATCAGAACATAGCGTACCTTCCGCTCCCTGTTCCAGTTCAGGACTTAGAACGTAAGGATAAGAACCCTTTACAGAATTTACCATGTTCTCAAAGAATACACACAGAATGCTAAGTCCTGATAATGGCGCCCGCACAGAAAGAAGAGGATGGCCTCAACAACAAGAAGACGAACCTGAGACACCTGCTGTACCTGTCCAGAATCCTGAGATAGCACCTCCTGGCATAGAAGGATTCGGCTACATCGTACAAACCATGCGAGCAGCCATGAAGCCAGCGGCAAGTTTTGACGGCAAGACAGCCGTAATCAATTTCCTGGAAAAGCTAGACTCCCACTTCATGCTATATCCAGTCCACGAATTTCAGAAAGTCGCTCTTGCTACCAGCGCTTTGAAGGGCCAAGCGCTAAGTTGGTTCAAGTGCATCGGAAAGAATCTCTTGGGGGAACCAGGAAGCCCCACATACACGTATGAAAATTTCAAGAATTCTCTAGTGAAAGCATTTCCCGTGGTGCGAGATCGAGCCAGATTGGAAGCTGAACTGTTTAGCCGATACCAAGAAAGAATAGAAGATTTGTCTAATTTTATTTTGAGGAAAATTCAAGTTTTCAAGCTTTTGTATGGAAGTCGCCCGGATCCTGAAATTATTCAAGTTATACTTCCTAGGCTACTGCCCCAAGTTCAAGATTTCATCGAACTAAGAAATCCAACAACATTAGACAGATTATTTGAGCTCGCGGTACAATTTGAAAGCCGAAGAACAGCCGACAACGAACGACGACGCCAATTTGAGCGAAGAAGTCAGTGGAGTTCGCCAAGACCGCAGCAAAAGCAAAATCAAAGTTACGGGAATAAGGCGAAGCAATGGCCGAAGAAAGATGTGTCTCCTAAAGCGAGCGGCGAACGAAGGGAATTTAATAGAAGAACAAGCAAAGATTCCGAGGGCAACCAGAAGAAAAAGAATTTAAACTAAGAGGGATTTCTTCGAGGAAGGTGAAGAAGTCCGAAGCAGCGCAAAACCCTTCCAAAATCAATTTAAACACCGTGGTCGTTAAGAATTTGAGTTTGCCGAAGATTGAAGTTCTAATCAACAACATACCGGCGACAGCCCTCTTGGATACAGGAGCCCAAAGCAGCTTCGTATCGGAAAGATTCTTTAAGAAGCACTTTCGACGTTACAGAATTTTTAGTGCAAGAGACACGGATGTCATAGCGGCCCAAGGAGAAAAATGTAGCTGTTTAGGAAAAGTACCATTGTTCGTGCGTATCAACAACGAACAGGTAAGAATCCTGTTTTATATTGTGCGTAACCTGCAGACTTGTATTATTCTAGGTGTGGACTTTTTTAGTTTGGCAGAAGCAAAAATTGATTTCAAGGGGGGAGAACTAACATTAAATATGAAGCCAATTGAAGCGAAGAATGATAAGCCCCCGCAGCTGGACTTGGAACATTTACAAGCAGAGGAAAAAGAGAAAATCCAAGGTCTGGTAAGTCACTTTGCGAATTTATTTAGTGATGTACCAGGCTTTACGCAGGTGGTGAACCACGACATTGACACGGGGGACGCTCAGCCAGTTAGGCAAAAGCCATATAGATATGATAGGACAAAAGAGGAAATAATTGAACATCATATTAAAGAGATGTTAAAGAATAAAATCATCACGCCAATTTCTAGCAGTTATGCTAGCCCCGTTGTCCTGTGTAAGAAAAATAATGATTACCCGATTACGCACCCGAAGCGGTGGCGTTTTGCTATAGATTATCGCAAGTTAAATTCAGTTACAAAATATCCTGTATATCCGTTGCCGATAATTGAAGAAATTATTCGAAATATTTCGTCTACAAAATACATGACTACATTAGATCTCACGAGTGGCTATTTTCAGATTGGGGTAAAACCCGAGGACGTACACAAAACCGCGTTCATAACGAAATCTGGTACGTACGCATTTCTTAGAATGCCGTTCGGATTATCCGGCGCGCCGGCAACGTTCCAAAGATGTATGGACATCGTCTTAAGACCAGTCCTTGGTAAAAGCACTTTCATATATTTAGACGATATTATAATTACGAGTAGTACTCTAGAACAACACTTACAAGATTTAAGAAAAGTATTTTCATTGTTAAACGAAGCTGGTTTAAAGATAAATGCGTCTAAATGTAAATTTGCCGCAAAAGAGTTACGTTATTTAGGATTTAAAATTTCCCAAAAGGGAATCGAAACGGATCAGTCAAAAATAGTAGCCATTAGAAATTATCCTGTTCCTAAAACAGCGAAGAAATTATCGTCGTTTCTCGGGATGTGTTCATATTACCGGGCTTTCATTAAAGACTTTGCAAAAATAGCTGAGCCACTGCTAAAGTTGAAAAGAAAAAAAGCTAGGTTTTCGTGGTCAGCAGAAGCCAACTTGGCGTTTCAAAAATTGAAAGACGCATTGACTCAAGCTCCCGTCTTAAAATTTCCAGAAGGGGATAAGGGATTAGAGATTTCAGCGGACGCTTCAGATTTCGCGATTGGTGCAGTGCTTTCCCAAAATGGTCAGCCCGTGGCTTTTTTCAGCCGAACATTAAATGAAACCCAAAGAAACTATTCCGCAACAGAGAGAGAAACTCTCGCAGTGTTAGCATCAGTACAGAAATTTCGTGTGTTCTTTGGAAGTTCTCCAGTAACTGTATATACCGACCACGCGGCGGTCACTAGACTCTATTCTGGAAAAAATTTATCACCCAGATTAATAAGGTGGGCTCTCAAATTACAGGAATATAACCTAATAATTAAACATACGCCGGGAAAAGAAAATGTTGTGGCAGATGCTTTAAGCAGAATTAACTTAGATGAAAATGGAAGTGTAATTAAGATAGCCATGTTAACATCCAAAGTATTAGATTCTCGTGAAACAGTAATAGCCGAACTCAAAAAAGATCCGGAGTTCAAAAATATATACAATTATTTGGCCGACCCTGAGAATTTCAATCATCCGGATATTGTGCCGATAAGAAATAGGGCCGAAAATTACGAATTAATTGACGGACTGTTATTCTATACGAAAGCTACTAATGAGAATCATGAATATAGACCGGTTATCCCAGCTAGCATGAGGTTGAATGTATTAGAAGAGTTGCATGATTGTGCCATTTCGGCTCATTTAGGTATAAGAAAAACTGTTCAGAGAGTTCGCGAGGCAGTTTTCTTTCCAGAACTGCAAAAGTTTACTAGGGCGTATGTCCAGTCGTGCCCAACATGTCAATTAAATAATTATGTTAATTTCCGCCCGGCCGGGTTCCTAAATAGTATTAAATCAGAATTCCCAAATCAAATAATAGGCATCGATTTACTTGGACCTTACCCTCGAAGTAAAGTTAATAAAAGCCGATATCTTTTAGTTATAGTGGATCATTTTAGCAAATGGTTAGAGTTAATTCCGTTAAAACGCGCGTCTGCAAAAATTGTAGTAGATTCAATTCTAAATAAGTATATTTTAAAATACGGGGCGCCCCTAAAAGTTATTTCAGACAATGGTCCTCAGTTTGTTAGTAAAATGTTTGAGGAAATGTGTGCAAAACTGGGCATACGTCATCTAAAGATGGTCCCGTATCGTCCGCAGTCAAACATAGCGGAACGGGTGAATAGAAATGTAGTGAAAATAATTCGTAGTTATGTGAAAAACTATCACTCTACCTGGGATAGCCATATAAATGAATTTGCATTTGCCCTTAGGACCGCCAAACACGATACTACACAAAAAACACCCGCTGAACTCTTCTTAGGAAGAAAGATCTTGACCCCCCTAGATAAACTGTTCTTTGTACAGGAAAGGGCAGAAGAATTTAAAATGAGTGATATACAAAAGTTAATACGGGAAGCGACGGAAAATATAGAAATGGCCCAAAGAAAACAGAAATTGTACTATGACCTAAAAAGAAGAGAGGTCAAGTACAATGTGGGAGATGAAGTGTTGAAGATTAAACACAACTTGTCAAATGCCCCAGAGGAAAAGGTGGGGAAATTTTTTCCGCGTTTTGAAGGCCCGTTCACAATTGAACAAATTACGGGGGCAGTGGTTATATTAAAAAGAAATGATGGTCAAACGCTCAAAGCGAATGTGGACCAAATAAAACCGTTCTATAATCGCAGCAAAATGGCTGTATTTAAAGATTCGTTTCAGGATCCGAGGCAATCGACTAGCCAGGAAGATATACGTCAGCAAAAACAGCAGGAACCAGCTACAACGGCATCGAAATGTCAGAAGAAGAAAGCTCCCCCCCAACAAAGAAATAAGAACCAAAAAGGTGGTTTCAAAAGAAAGTCTCACGATGCAGGTGAACAAATCTACGAACGGAATTACGAGCGCACCAAGAGAAGAAAGCAGAATGGGCAAGGGAAGCCCAATGTATCCAAAAGAACTGTGGAATCATCGGACAGGTGCCTGAGAAGCAAGAAACGTCGATTGCAGCCTGAGAATCAACTTCCCGAATACAGCAGGAACCAGGACAAGCAACGAGCAAGGGCCCAGGAGAGAAGGGCCCAGTCCACCAAACGTCCAGCGGAGCAACCTCCTCTACAAAGGAAATTGCCGAGGATACAACGACGGAATTTCAAAAGAAAAAGAGACGAGCAGGCTCCGAAAGAACAACGAAAAACGAGGAAACTGAACCAGGCCACAACTTACTCAAGTTTTAAAGATTGGGCCAAGAAAAGGATGGACGATCATAATAAGATAAGTACAATTTCGTATTCAAAAGTTTAGTTAATTTTTGAGTATACTGCAAGTTGCAGGACTGATTTTACCTCAAGCGAGGTTGACTTTTACGCCAAGTGAGCGATAAGTTCTCATATGGAAAGTAAAATGTTTTGTTAAAAGAAATTGTAATTCTTAAAGATTTAAAATTACTTAATTTTGTAAATAGATTAATTCTGTAAAAGCAATGAATTGCTGAAAAGAATATGTTAACTAAATGATTTTGTACGACGCTTTGTCTAAAGACTTGTAAAATGTCTAGAATGAAAATTCGGAAAATTGAAAAACACGATTTAGTCTGTAGACTATTAATTCAATGTAATTTGATATTTCAAGAAAGTACCTTGAGAAAGGAATAGGAAGCACTTGCTGTAAGCTTAGAAATTTAACCTATATTTCTGTAAGCTTAGAAATTTAACTTCTATTTGCATTTCAGGATTGCTGTGAAATTGTTAATGTGTTATGAAATGTAACAAATAATATTATGCTAGCAATGCACGTTAAGTGCAATATTAATGTGAATGTTGTGTGCAAACTGCGAATTTGTATGCATGAAAAGTTAAAGATTCACTATTTTAGAATGCAAGTGTTAATTAGGCTCTCCACCAAATACACTTAAAGTGTTAGACATAAAGCTAGTGAGAACCTTAGGATTAGCTGGTTATAGGGCGTTTTTTTCAGGTCTCGTATGTCAAGTTCTAACTAATGTTAGTCGATTGTAGGTGGAAGAGTTGAACACCCCCGAACACATAAAAACCCGCAATGGCGGTTTGCTTTACATCCAACACCGGTGAGAGAGCATACGGGGGAAGAATTTAATTGTGCTTGAATGATAATGTGTGTGTGCAAAATTACACAGAAAAAAAAAAAAAGGATTTGTACCACTTAGAATTATTCTGTTATTATGTCATACTAAAGTTGTTTTCCTTCCAGATTTTGCTGGAAGGAGTAAGACTGTTTGAAGAATAAGACTTGAAAAAAAAAATGTTGAAGATTGTTGTTCCAGAAAATTTCGTCTGTATTTTACACAAACATATATTGCCTTGTAAGAGTTGGCCTAAGTTTAGAACAGTGAAATTTTCGACTATTTAGAATTGCTAGTTTTCAACATGGTCCGTTTGGACCAAAGTAGTTTAACTATCGCAATTCTGGCGGGAAGTATGTAAGGTTTTAGTTAAACTAACCAAGTTTATTTTAATTTAAATCTTTTCTATCTCCTCTCTGCTTCAACTTCCTGTCAGAAGAAGCGCGCGTTTTTAGCTTATGCTAATTTTTGAAGTTCAGCCAAGCACTATTTAAGCCAGAGGTAGAAACCTCTCGGTGTGTGAGAGCTTTGCCTCAGATCACGGTCACGCTGCTCAACGTTCGCCTGACCAGCTAGCAGTTTAAATTTATAAGCCATAGTGCTTACTACGTGATTGCATTGTAAAATAAATTAAAGTGCGGTAGTATTTAGTATACCTTGCTACGCACCCTTTTAGATAGAGGCCAACTTCCGCGAATTGCTCTGCGAAGCAAAGTTTAATTTAAGTTCTATTTTAATTTATTTAAATTTATTTGATTGTTAAGTTCGACCAAAGTGTGGTCTGTTACGTTCTGTATCTCTCCCGAATTGGGAGGTTTGTATTTAGTAGTGATTGAATAAAAGAGGATTTCAAATCCCTTCACGTGCAGTTATTCTCCAGCCCAGCAGTTACACCAGAACATAGCGTACCTTCCGCTCCCTGTTCCAGTTCAGGACTTAGAACGTAAGGATAAGAACCCTATCACCGAATTTACTATGTCTGCAAAGAGCATACACAGAGCACTAAGTCCTGATAAGTCTTCGAATGAGTCATCTGAACTCAAAATTTTGGATAAGAGTTAATTTTATTTGAGATTTGTAAACTCATATAGTTTTTTTCAAGCAGATAAAATTCAAACTTATTACATAAAAATGGTTTTCTGTTATATATATTTTTTAATAATACATGAAATGAAATATTACGTATATTAAAAGCAATCATGTGTCAAAAGACCTTTTCCATTATTCGCGATCCATTTTGTTGGGATTTATCATCTTTTCAATTAATTTACGAAGTATGGCATTTTATTTAGGATATAATTATTGCATGCATAATTTTCCTCTTTTTATAAAATAATTTTACATCATCAAAATCGGAAGGGGATAATTATACAGTTTGTCCCACTTCTGATGGGAAGTTTATACGAAGAAAACACAACATTAACAAATTCGCAATGAATAGATGTGTCAATGCGGTAGTGTATTCTGCATTTTAAATAAGTGAATTATTGTTATTATATTCAATAATATTCTTTTAATTAATATTATTTCTCAACTCTGTATGTTTTTACTTTGATGCCATAAAACAAGAGTTAAATAATATTCAAAAAAGAGCTATAGGGGAAAATACGCAAGAAGAGACATATGCGAATAAATACTGTACACAAATTATTTGACATTTTCACTCGTGCTGATATGGCCGATTATTTGCTGATTTTAATCAGTTAACTGTAAACATTAGTCCCCAGTTGTCCACCGTTTTGCACTCTGGGGATTCGTATCGGATATTATTTCGTTATATGTCATAGAAATAGATATTTTTACTTCATATAACGAAGTACCTATTTCATCTACGAATATCTGTCCCCTAATGCAGTCAGACTGGGTTTGGAATATCATTTGTTAATACTGGTATTATACCTATACACATACATTTATAGGCATATTTACAAGAATGCGATACTAGATATTATTATCATAGGAACTTGACTAACCGACGTTCTATTTTATCCAAGGTAAACATTCAGATGTAATGGAATGCTTTACCCTAATGCATCTTGAATGCTTTCAATGCAATGCTGAAGAGAGTGCAGAGAAACTTTGTATAAGATTTCTCTTACAGTGCCGTCGTAATAGTATCATTTTCCATTTTCGTATACTGGAAAGCGGGGAGGTAATACATCTACCGGCATTTCATTTTCTGCTGCAATTACAGAACTTTGCAGCATATTATTGGGAAGCTGACTTGAAACAAAAAATAATAAAGGGTTTATTTAAGTAGGTCCAGTTCGACAATATCCGTTGCAAAAAGATTTTTAAAACATTCTAACATCTTCAAGCACGTTATATTAGAACAAGTACATCTGTTTATATTGTTAAAGCGGTTGACAGAGTGGGATATTTAGTAAAGAATATGCTAGAAAACTACTTGCGAATGTATATTTTTGAATGTCTTTTATAATACTATTAAAACCATTTTAGCTGTCACCTAGGTATTAATACCTACTTGGTTATTCTGCGCAAATCACTCTTTTATCTTACTTTTTCATACTACCAAATTATTTCAATTTACTTCACTTTCTCCATCATTACTGAGAAAGGAACTCCTCATATTGAATTAGCTTGAAACTATACTTTAATCAAGTTGTAAATGCTTATGGCAAAATCCTTCGGATTCCCAAACCTTATTTCAAATCAAAAGGGATTTACATAAATTGTGACACAATAGCAAACCTTTGATATCCATATTTTCTTCTTGACCAAGTAGTTTGCAGAATAGCAAAAAACTGCTTTTTGAAAAGAAACCTCAATTTCTTTTTCAGTGTGTTACCTGTTCTTGAAAATGTGCACACTAGACATCCAGACTATCTGAATTCTTACTGCGGTAGATGATATTTTATGAACTATTATATAAATATAAATATGCAAAATGTTAGAAGATTTTAGTTTTAAGTTTTTCTTGGTTATAATTTTAGTCTGTTAAGGAAAATTCTCTTATTTACATATATCGAAGCTTTTAGTGATTTGTAAAATTAATTATATGCACGTTTGTTCTCAGTTAAATATGACTTTACGTTTTTCATAAACATTAGGAAAATATAATGTTCACGAGAAAGATAAAACATGTACTTTAAAAGAAAAAGTACACAATATATTTTGCACACGAAGAGTCAGCATACGATCTTCTTTCTTGCCCGGAATCCTATTTTTAAAGTTATCACGTTTACCCCAATTCAGGTTTTGATGTTCTACAGTATTTTAAATGACCATAAAAATTGTTTATTGAACAAAATCTATTAAAACCTTTAGTGGGAACCTAAAGTAAATTTGCTTTTGTTATTTTAAAGAAAAATAGGATTAATGATTTTCTCAAACTTTAAGCAAAATTTATTTAAAAATTACACCAGCAAACCTAGCAAGTAATATATCGCCTAAACAGATTCCATTTATTCTATTTGTAAAGATCTGAATCAATAGTAAATTGCAGAAAATTTGCGACAGTAAAACTTCAAAACCCAATCGTTAACTGAATTAACTGAAGGTAATTTTCCGCCTAGACGGGAAAGTGGTTAACGACTATAACTGCCGACTATAGCTCCCGAATTTGAATCAGCGAGAGGGCATGGATATAAACTTGTCTGTCCCTTCACAGTAGGTAGCGGTGGCCTACCAATTAGGTGCCTCCATAAGAAAGTGATCAGCATTCCCGGCCTTAGTACTGGCAACGTCTATGACTATTTGTGCCCACCGTTGGGGAGAAACAATTTATTTCTATAACTCTTAGTTGGCTTAAAGTTCCAAACAGAATGGTTAGCTGAGATTCGAATATGATCTAAAGTTGAGCTTCACAGTTAAAACATTGCCTAATAGCATCATCACTTCAGCGGAGCTTCATCATCACTTCAGATACATAATGAGATTTTCTGAATACGATTATTGAAAAAAATTATTTTGAGGATTAATTTCCTCATTTTTGTTTTTAAAATTTACAGAATTTTTGTTCCATCCCATGATTGTTTGTAACAGTCATCAAGGTTGATAATGAGCTTTAAGTTGTTCTTGATATTCAGTGTAAAGGTACTGTGACAAAAGGCGAAACACGATGAGGCTAACGATACTGAAATTTCTCACTAATTATTAAGTAATATAATTGATTCTAAGACTGATGAAATTTTGGAACTATAAAAATTCATCATTTTGCTAAATAATACGAGAAGCACTGATTTAGAAAACAAACACATTGTGTTTTTTCTGCTCTTCCTATCTCCTAATCTTAATTTATTGAATTATATATTTTAGAGTAACGCGATAAGAAGATGAAGACAAAAACTGTAACACGAAGAAAAGCGTAATTTAATAAGAGCTCCATTGAATTAGATAAATTAATTATTGTTGACTAACCATTTTAAGCAATTACTCTTCCGTCTCTGTCTGTGAAAATAGTGTTTCAGATATTAATTTCATGATGTCTTAAAACTTCTATCCCTATTAAGAGTAAAGTTTACAGTTTCTCAGTTTGTGACGGCAATAGGATTTAAAACATTTTCTGCAATGAATTAAGAAAGGATAACACTTTCTGAAAATATGTATTTTTTAATCTCGCTTTCTATCTCTCTCTCTCTATATATATATATATATGTATATTACTGGGCAAATAAGGAATGAAATTTTTATCAATACAGAGAGAAATGTACACAATTAAATTTTTACTTTATATATTTTAATCATAGAATATTCATAGGCAGGAATGAATTCACTTCGCGATGCTAAAAAATGAGCTTTTCGTTAAGATCTGTATTCTGAAAGAAACAGTTTGCTCTGAATAAATATGTAGCACTTAGTCAACGATTAAGTGCGCTTAATGCCTACTTATTTAGCAAGTATATCCTTGAAAAGAATTACAGGTATACTGAAATGACATTAGGATATCTGGAACACTGAGTTTTTTATCTGACAAACAGCTGTTGATTTCTCACTTTTACTACTACAAAAATCAGCAACCTCTTTTGACCTCTTTTCTTCGCGCATCGTTCATACCATTAACGAACGCCATTTTTGTTCATTCTTGCATATCTTCCATGTGGCCAAAGAGCTTGTTCTTAATAATACCCAACACTAAAAGGCAGAAAATGCTTGTAGTAATCTAACTATGTAATGTTAATTTTTTATTTCCTTATTAATCCCTTTTTTACTGTAACTTCATATGAAGAAAATATGGTTACTTTAGTTAATTTTTTAGCCTTTATTTCTGAATTTAACGAATTTTTTCTTTAGGCGATAAACTGAATGTAAATGAATTTGCAGATGAACTGATAACTCTAAAAACAAACAGAACTGTTGCGACTTTTCCTGTAACAGTTCTGACTAAATATATTTACAATAACAACTATTAATTTTAGCATATAGAGGAAATTAATCTGTTTATTACTTAAAATAATTTTTATCTTAAGTAATTAAACCTTAAATAGAACGCGGTAGAACTTATAATGCTTCATGGTTGAACACATTCCACTTTTTGCCAGTCGGAAGCTTGAAAAAATCTATTCTGAGCTCTGCCTCTCTTCTTTCGACCAAGAACTACATCTTCCGCTGCATTCATCATAAAAAAAATATTATTTTGATAAAGCTCCACGAAACTGCAGCAAAGATAAAACTTTGTGCTTATTTGTGCTAATTATTATACTGAATTTAATTACTATAAAATAATATAGAATTCTTTTCCTCAAGAACCTAACAACGATTGATTTCTGTTTCTTATGAATGTCATTTATATTCTTTTCTTTTAGGAAGTTTCTAAATCTATTCCGGAAATTTTATGTCAATTAAACTTGAATATTCCTATGTTCAAGAAGCATCTAAACCATCATTTTAATTCATTTAAACTTTTCTAGTTTTTCGTTTATGTACAGTTATTGCAACAAGCAAATTCTATCGTAAGCAACTAAATTTTGATCGCCAATTACGAATATGGAAGCTAAAGTTATTAGTCCAAAGGGGCTTTGTCCTTGAGGGACTACTGTTTTCGTTTTCCGATTTTGTGTCGAATCATTCTGAATATCTGTTTCACTTTTCAAATTGTTGCAACCAAATACTATCGCCTTGTATTATAGTTGAAGAAATTAAAAATGAAAGAGCTGCATAAATGCACGTATGTTTCTTGTATTGTGATGAAACCTAGAGACATCGAATTTTGAATGACGTAATTCTACTGCATGGGCATCTGGAAGCCCAAATGTGAAATTTGGAATTTATTTTATTATCGATTTCATAGTTTGTAAATCCTGAACTAATTTTTGAATAACAAACTCAAGAATTTCAAAGCGAGCAATAGCAACGTTGTACAGAAAAAAAAATTTATCTCCAGCGCGTGAGACTGTGCATCGGAAATTCTAAAGATATGCTCAATTTGAAATTATTTTGTGATATTGCTCTTGAACTGAATTTTATGGTTTAAGTGGGAAGAACATGATGTTTAATAAATAAAGGTAAGAAAAATGTTAAAAAAGCCCTTTGGACGTAATTTAAAATCTGAAATCTTTCAAATTTCTTTTTTTCTTGTGAATGCAAGCGTTAAAGATCCGTTGGAGAACATTTTATTAAAGAGTGGTGTTGTTGAGATCAGATGCAAAATGTTTATCTTGTTTGGAAATACGAGATCGGCTTATCGTAATTTCTGTTGAAAATATTGTGAATGAATCGTACGGTTTTTTTGCTTTCTTATTTATTGTTCAATTTTATAAAAAGCGTTTTGGCAGCATATGAAAATCTTAATTAGACACGAAAGGGCTCGCTGAACTACGTGCTCTCAAGCAGGGAGAAATTCATTCCAAGGGAGAATTTCATAGATTCAGGGAGGAATGCAGTCAGCCTGACTCCACCTGCTTCATACTGGGCCATAAAAAATATTTAAATCTAAATAAATGCATATTTCGAGCTTGGGAAAGGAAGGGGGGGAGTGATCTTCTAACAGTGAGAAAAGGGGTGCATGGGGTAAAAAGGATTGAGAGTGAATGCGCTAAGCCAGTGGGGGGACCATAGATGTCAAGATTAAATTGAGCCTTGAAAACAATTGATTTAGTTGGCGGGGTTAATTATAATGAATTTGAAAGTTGCGATCTATCTTTCAGTTTCATTGCTTTTTTACTTTACTCACCACACGTTCGGTATATAGAAACGCATTCAGGAAAAGGAACGTTAAAAATATTTCGGATTCAATATAATCACTTTAAATTTCGTAAATTAAATCAATTTAAATTAACGTTTTTGAATATCATCATCAGGAAATAAAAGCAGATCTTTCGTTCAACTTTACAGTAACCAGTATATCTAAATTCTTTAAAACTAGTGCAAAAACCCGAATTTACAAACAGCCAAGGAAACAAAAGCATGGATGTTTTTCATAAAAATCTTCTGAACTATAAGTTATTTAAAATTTATTCCAGTTATTTGAAATTTTTAATGCGCATTTTATTACAGATTGATTTCATTCTAATTAAAGGTGCTTTACGTTGCACTGTTTTCGTTGAATGGCTTAAAGAAATCGGCATTTGTTTTAATAAGGTTTCATCTTTTAGGATTAACTGCAGTAGGAAAAGAAAATAAATTTATTCTATTTCTTAAACATTGTATGGATGCACTATCTCGATCCCTTGACACTTCGTTGGTCATCATTCCATGTAGAACGGCATCATCCTTTTTGCATCTACTAAAATCCACTTTTCGTTCTCGAATTTTTAATTTTCTTTCCCCTTTCTCTTTTTAATTACAGATAAGAAACTTGAAGGAAAGCAATGAACGTATTGAAGGCCTGCAAATTATGCAGTGCTAGAGTATTAAGGGCTAATAATAATATTAATTTCTTACTCCAAATTTTGAAACAAAAGCGAATTATTTAAAGGACTCTCAAGAGGTGTATTTTATGCGCAGGTAAAAATATGTTTTGTAAATGAGTCATAACCTCTGACAATAACCGATTCAGAAATCACGAGTTCTGAAAAAAAAGTGAAACAAAAATTGCAAAATAGTGTATTTAGTTAAATTTATGAGTCATCTTTTCTTTTTCAAACTAAGGCAGAGGTTTTAAAAGGCCAAAAATAAAGCTTTTAATAAATAAATTAAGAAAGTTTAAATCTTATTATGCCTTACAAAAGCTTTTATACTACGAACAATTTTCAAACAGCTTAGAAGACTAAGCGTGCGTTGTTTCGCTTATTTTATCGGAGGAATTTTTATATTCTCGGAGAAGGCTGCTAGAGCAAAATAATTGCCCAGAGAAATAGAAGGTAAAAGACTGGAAATTTTTCTTCTTTAGAAAAACGAAATTCCTTTTTAGTCATTTAAATAAGCCAGATATTAATATTTAAAGAACTGGTAAAGACTATTTTTAACATAATACGAAATTCAGTGTTGGCCAATGAAATGGGAAACGTTGTAAAGTTTCATTTACATGCGATATACAATTAATATTATGTCCAAACATATTATCCTGTATAGTTAACTAGACTATAGAGTTATCGTATATAAATTATATAGTTAACCTTCTTATATAATTAACATTTATCAAAAGTTGTCTGATTTAAATTTGTTTCAGACTTTAAGCTACAGTTCTTGCCTGAAATGCATTTTTAAGGATATTAAATTAAAAAAAAAGTTTTAAACATATCAACCGTTCATTTTTTTTTTGGAATTTGAGGTTCTAATGTTATACATTTTTCTTGAACTTGAAACATTAGAAATTAATAATGTATCCAAAAGTTAAAAATATTTATTTTTAATGAACTTATAGTGATTCGATTTATGAGATTATTTATTTTTATATTCGATTTTATGGCAACACGAAAGTATTCATTATAAAAAGAAGCTGCATGAATTAAATGGAAGAATTATAAGGACACAAAATGTAGCAAACTCTTATACATAAGAGGTAACGGAACAGTGGAAGGGAAATTCTAACCGTTAATGGATCTCGGAGTAAATCCTTCAAACTAAGTTGCAATAATAATTCTTTCAATTCTCCGAAATTCTCATATTTTGCCAGAACATGCAAATTGTCTTAATTTGAAAACAGAGGAAACGTATTCATTACAGTCGTTATTGTTCCTGCAGTTAAATCTGACTTATAATTTGAAGCTTCTCGGGTACCTTGTAACCGCATCTCAGGTTTAGAATCAAGGTTTAGAACTCTGATATTTGTATTAAAGTTAACGTATTAAAACATGTGTGTTTAATCACTTTATTTTCTCTTTAAAAAGAATGATGATTCGGATATAGCTGTGTAAATATGCTTGAAGTCATCCCGAATTTATAAGCATTATTTGGATTACTGTTCTATACTCATTACTGTTTTTTTTTGCAAATTTTCTTCTAGTGCCTGCAAAAGATTAAGTTTGTAGAATAGCAGATTTGGTTGTGACTTAGCTGGATTTTATTTTGTATCCTTTTAAAAAATGTTTATTTAGAAACATTTGTTTCCAATCATTCCATTTTAGTATCTTGTTAGGAAATATTGTACTGCCACAATATTATCATCTATTGTACTGCCACAATATTATCATCTATTGTACTGCCACAATATTGTCTTCTATAGAGCTTCACAAATAGCCAGTTCGTTATCTTTCAAATTATGACAGTATATTGCAAATTAGTGCTTCAAATTGAGAGATTCGAACAGTTATTACCTTTGTTTATAATACTGATAATTCTTTGTGTTATTATCACTAATATAGCATTCAAATATACGAGTAGAAACTGGTTGTTAATAACTGTTCATTTAAAAAAACCAAAGTTTTATTGTTAATTGTGTGATTTTAAAACAATACTTGTTTTTAAGAATTTTAATTTTTAACTGCTATTTGTTTCCTAAACAAGAGAAATACATTCCTTACCGGTGTGTAAAAAATATATACAAAACATTATGCTTCTTTATTTTTTAGTGACCATTAGCAATAAACAAATCCAGAATATTGCTTATTGTTCATATAATGCTGTAAAGTAAGCCTCTGAGATAGCTTTCGACCAGGGATGTGAACACGAACAGAATTATATACCATCATAGCGGAGGAATCTACTAAGACACAATGTTGAATATTATGTACTAATAGTAGTTTCTATATTTTACAAAGTATTTCTTGTTCGAATTTAGCTCATATAAATACATGGGTCTAAATACCTGAAACGCTCAGATTTGCACTTTTTGTTGAATGCAAATAAGCCTTAACACACTGGCTAATGAAGTACAAACCTTTGAAACTGTCATTTGAATGCGTGCTAGGGATGAAGGATATAAATCTTCTGTGACGTGGGTTGCGCGTTCTTAGAATGCTAGTATAAGTAAGGTGTAAGAGTACTTTTCGAGAAAACAATTCATTTGTGTCGGACATGCAAGAATTCGTTTGCTGTGGTGTCAATAAAGAAGACACTGGTCATCTGAAGTTGGAAATACGGTGGAATGAATCACGCTACACCTTATTTTGCATTGATCAAAACGTCGTATTTGGCGAGAAGCCTATGAAGTCGTGAATCAATCTTGCCTTATATGTTCTGTGCAAGGGTCTAATGGGACTATCAATATGAGGTATATTCTGCTGGCATGGAAATGCTGCTTTGGTGTTTCTCGAAGGTAAACAAAAATCCATGAGGTACCTAGATATACTAGCAGATCAAGTGCACCCTGCAATGTTGCATTTTTACTCTGATGGCAACGTATACTTCATGAGCGATAATGGAACTATACATCGTGCCAGAAGTGTTCAAAATTGGTTCGTTGAACATCAGTCTGATTTCAAACACCTTCTCTGGCCATCGCATAGCCCAGATCTTAAACCAATAGAAAATGTGTGGAATATGGTGGAAAGGTACACCCGACATCACTCTCCTCTTCTACCTAATTTACAAGATTTAAAAAGCTGCATAGCCAATGCATGAATGCAATTCTCTGGACGTAAATGCATACCAGAAGCATGTAGATTCGATGCCCAATCAGTTATCCGTGCAGAACAGTTATCCTTGCAGAAGATGGTTCAATTATAGGGTTTCCTTTATTTCAATTAACCGATTATTCAAAGTTTTGTTATCTTTCCTGAACTCCTTAACTTCCTCTCGCATTTCCTGGCCGGGATGCTAATTTAAAGTTAAGTTAAGTGAATATTTGAACGGCTGAATCTTGGAGTCTATTTAGAGAGTGTTTTCTCTAGCCAGTGTACGTTACACGTCTGTCCTTGCTGTTACGCGGCGTTGCTAATAAGCCTTTTTGCCCATTTGTAAAATTATTACCCCGAGTAGGTTGTAGAGTCAAAATAGTTAGGCTAACTTAATGTGCTAGTCCAGCACTATTCGGGAATTTATTGTGTTACAATTCTTACATTCCACCGCAAGTTGTCGATGTTATTGTAAAGCACGAAGTGCGTGCCCTACTGTTCTTAGTTGAAAAAAATAAATGATTGTTTTCGCTCTTCTTCTGTGCTGGTTCACTATTCTTCTGTAGCACGATTTCAAGCCTATGCGAGAAGTCGCCAGGTTCTTAAGTAGGATGCAGTAGAGTTTGTGTGGTCAAAGAGAGAAAGATACTATACAGTAAAATATTGACCTTGAGTTTCTAATTCATTGGCCAATGTGTGTATTTTATGATTACCAGTTGTTCGGGATTATTTAGCTTCATAACTGCAGACCCTAAGCGTTATCCTGATTATCTACCACACATTCCTATTATTTCAAAAATAATGTTATTCAGAGCAGTTTCCGCTTAGGACGTGTCTTGAGATTTTGTCTATCTTACCAATGATTACTCTATTCTTGAGTTTGTTAGACTTTCACATTGCTCAGGCACAGCCCGCTGGTTTCGCTAAGTTCCAGATTCTTGTATTAACACAATGAAAGTAATAATGGCCCATATCACCTTCCTCTTCAGCTTTCGCAAAGGTAGTATCCCTAAGTCTGAATCTGTTGAGGTATACTGAGAATGGCTTATGACCTTTTGAGTATTGTGTTAGGATAGCACGATGGGTCTTGATTTATATGCTAACTTTTGGCAATAAGCAAAATGTCCTTCGTTCTACCTCTGTCTCTGGCCATCTACTTTGCAAGTTTTGTGGCAAAGTTATCAAATTGTCTCTTTTAATGTGAGACCGAGGACGTTTATTAGGTGATTCCGTGCCATTAGCTGCCTGCTCGGCGAGAAGTTCCGCGGGTTTATTGCCTCTCTGCATGAACCGGAACCCAAATTTGAGTGGGCCTTTGTGAGATAGGCGTAGCCAGATGGTGTATTTGAATTCGGTGTACCAAGGAAATCTGTTTTGCTCTTTTGTCTTGTGATAGCCACCAGACCTGACGCTGAATCCCTGAGTATGGAGAATTGCTGCTGTTAATAACTGTTAGTGTGCCTAATTGCAGCCCTGATAGATAGAAACTCTGCTTGATGTAACGAGTTGTTCAATCCTACTTTCATCTTCCACTCAAATGTTACAGTGCAATTTTTAGTCTACGGAAGTCGCTGCGCCGGGGGCCGTTTGGACGGGGGCGCCGTCTCCGTTTTGGAACCATCTGTGAAAAGCTTATTGTTGCTATTTTGAATTGGTTAGTCGTTTATGTTGATGCCGTTAGAGAGATTAAAATCAGCTGAATGAAAGTTTTTGCAGATGTTTTGCTCCTCAGAGTCCAAGGGGTGATAACTATGAGAGGATTGATGTTAGACCCAGCCTGGTCACCCTTATGATAGTTGCCTCCTTTCAGCTATCAAATCTAGGAGAGGAATTCCTGCCAAGTAATGCTCTAAAATATTTTCTCTCTCCTTACAGCAAGCCTTCGTGGTGTAATTAGGAGCACTTCTAGTTGGTAATTGGAAGGTCCTGAAATCGAATTCTGGCGAGGAATTGTACATTTTTCACGTTTCCTGCTTCGATATCACTCTACAATGTAACTTCTTGACAATCAAATTACGTTGTAGAATCATTAATTAATTACAAATAAAATTTGAAAAATAAAATTGTACATCAATAACTTTTAAAAACATTTATGCTATAAATGCAGCTTATAAGAAAGTTCCTTTCTCCATTATTCATTTTGAATTTAGAAACATAATTCCCTGTATAAACAGTGCATATGTTTATTTTTGATTTTGAAAACTTTTGGAAAATAATGTAAAGAAAATAATATCTTTTATTAAACGAGATTTTGTTAAATAGAACATGAATTATACTGAATTTGTTAGTGAGATTGGATCCCGAATTATCATCAGTAATTCTAATCTCACTAACGTAAATAATAACGTGATAGTTTAATCAAGGGAAAATAAAACAGTACAAAATATTTAAACACAGCATATCTTTAGATTATGCAATAGATAGTCTCTCGCGTTGGCGATAAGAATTATTTTTTCCGTACATTGCTGCCACTGCTCGCTTTGAAATCTTTGAGTATGTTAATCAAAAATTTGTTAAAGATTTACAAAACGTGAAATAGATAATAAAACAAATTCTAAAATTTCGGGTTCCAGGTGCCCATATTAGGGTGGAGGATTACGTTATTAAAAATTTGATGGCCCTAGGTACCGTCGTTTTTTTCACAATGCGAGAAACACACCTACGTTCGTGCACATTCTCCTTCATTTAATTTCCTTTAAAATTATACTGACGATAAAATTTGGTGGCAACAATTTGAAAAGTGATTCAGCCTTTTACAGTGATTCAACGCAAAATCCCGTTTCCAGATCAATAGATAAATTAAATGTTCCTTTGGGTAATTAAGGTCTTGTTAATCTAAAGAATTTTTCCTTTCTTTTAACTTTTTCACAAAGACACTTAAAGAAGTTTTATTTCACTTTTGGATATAAACATTTTTAAAAAGATTACTCCACAAAGATTTAAAAATTATTTGCACAACATCTCTAATTCAGATTTATTTGTTTAGTAACGCCCAGAAATTTTAAATATTAACATCTGTAATAATATGATGAAACTGTAACTATCTAGCGAAAGGCTAAAAGGTATTGATTGAAGTTTGTTTTTAAATTTTCTAAAATATTGATTGAATTTATTTTATTAGATTTACTCATTTTTTCTTAATTATCATAATTCGTAATACCTCATAATTCCTCAAGACAAGACAAACATAGCTTTTAATGATCTCGTAAAAACACATTTGAGGCTGAAAAATACCTCTTTGAGGCCAAGAGATTCTCGAATTTTGCCGTTTGGATAAACGTGAAGTATTATCCCTAGAAAGAAATATTTGGTGCAAGCCTCGTATTTAAGCGATTTAATGAAATGACTATTTGGCTACATCTTGAATAGTCAAATCTTTTCTTTATTAAACAAGTGCTTAAATTTCTGCATCATATTAATTCAAGAGGAACTATCACAAATCTTCCCCTTGTATTTGGCATTGCCACTTTAAACCTTGTTTTCAGATATGTGATTTTATATTCTAATACGTCTTTAATTTGGTAGGGAGGATTCTTGGATCAATAAGCCAGTCATAATTATTCATCTTAAAAGTATATCAAATGTAAAACTGAAACATGTAAACCAAGATCATATTGCAATTTTCGTTATATCTGATAATTTTTACGCTTTTAAAATGTTGAAAACACTTTTTAACCTTTTTAAACATTTTAAAATTTTGATGGTAAATTTCTCGAGGCAGTTGTAATCTGAAGCTTGAAGATCACTGTTTCCTTTGCTGATGTTATGCAATTAGTCCTCCAGATAGAAATCATTATTTAAAAAAGATAAATATTTTTTATTCTTATTATAATATTTTGTGTATGCTTGTCTAAAAAAGGAGAAATTATTTTTTGAGACCTTTTTATTACTTGGATCTTCTGAGTACTTTTAATTTGATACTAATAGCTTTAGTAACCTAATGAAAGTATACACTTGTACTAGCTTATACAAGCTTTGTTTGCATACACATCGACTGATTTAGTTCATTCTTCGCAGTTAGCACACTAATGCTAATTTAATCCATTTTTAAATTTTACTACATTAAGAGTTTCTTTTTCGGCATAAGGATAAAAACTGTTTGTAATAAAAAGCAACTTTTATTCTTCAGAATGCTCATTTTGATTCTAAACTAAAAGGTTATGTTAAAATTTTAATTTTAAAAATGGGTGTAATTTTTATCAACATCTTATTTTAAAGAAATTAACGTGTTAAAAATATGATTTGAATTTAATTCTAAATTTAATTAAAAAGTTCTTTAAATGGCGAAGATTCTTTATTTTTTTAATTTTTTAAATTTTTATGAAATTTACTTCAATAAAGTGATACAAATTGTAAGCCCAAAAATTTCTGAAAATTTCATCAATTTTCTTCTGAGTTTTAAACAATTTAAAGATTTGAAACGGCGAAAGTAGCAGCAGAATAAGTAATTTTTTTTAATTTCCTCTTTAATAGCCCAATACATGCAGATAGATACTCACGAAATCATTTTATAATATGTTAACGAATTATAATTGTGATACCAAACTTACTTCACAGCTTTCTAAAATCCATGCAGAAAAATTATGAAAAAGATTCTTTTTCAAATATTTTATAGTAAACTTCATAATTTGGTGTCTTAAGCTTAATTGATCCTTTGGATAAGTCTCGCGGAACTTATTTCTGAGCTAGATAGACTTCATTCTTTACGTCTTATTATTGACGTACTTATTTTAGTTGTTGTAAAGAATGTTCATAAGTAATATCTGAAAGAGGAGCGACAGTTGTGAAATTTCGTGCCTTCATAAAATCCTCATCGGGGTGTGAATATCATTTATATTCATCTTCTGATTAAAACTTAGGACCACTTAGTTGCTTGAATCTCCGGTGCGAAGGATCATTATTAAGATATCTGCACACAAAGGATGCATAATACATCCTCCAGAATGGACAGATTCTCTAAATTATTCCATTAACTTTAACGCTTCAGAGTCGGCCATCTGCATCCCAGATGGGATACGATAAGACAAGGATTTAAAAATTGAAGTGATATTTTCTGATTATCTTCTCCACTAATCGCTGTTTGAATTCCCAGATTTATGAACCGTTGTGTATCCCAGTAAGTGCGTAAATTGGATTAATGTCGTGAACTGCTTTGTTACGACCTGTTGTTGAATGCTTTCGTAGATGGCGCACTGCCACAGGAAAGAGTAATTACTACCAAAATTCTAAAGTTAATCAGCTTCATTGAATCAGAATATAGTAATTAATGAGCTGATGATCTGATGATCTGATTAATTAACACTAATTTAGGAGTTGTAAATGCAAACTAATCACAAAAGCGAAAATTGAGTATTTTTTATTACTGCTCGGATTTTGTAGATTACCTTTTCCAAAATAAATGCCATGCTTTAAAATTTGAACTATTTTTATTTGCTTATACATAATATAATGATACATTATAATCAAAAGAAAAGAGCAATATTTATTAGCCCAAACGGCGGTATTACAAAAGAACTATTTATCTCAAAATTGCATTTTGTAGCGTTTCATTATAAACGGCGAATCGTTTTTATTTATATTGTTGCCACCAAATATTATCTTCCTGCATTATATTTAAAGAAATTAAATAATGAAGAATCTTCATGATATATGTATGTTTCTCGACCTAGAGCCATCAAATTTTGAATTACGTAATCCTCCACCAGAACATGAGCACCTGGAAACCCCGAAATTTGAATTTCGACATATTTTGTAAAACTTTAACGAATTTTTAGTTAATAAACTCAAAGATTTCAAAGCGAGCAATGGCAACACTGCACAAAAAAAAAAACATTTTTATCTCCGCGCGAGACTATCTGTCGGAAATTCTAAGGATATGCTGTTTTTAAATATTTTGTGATTTTGTTGTTGAAATGAAGAATTACAAGGTATGCTCAAGGTCTTTGCCAATCATAGGCGTAATTCTCTGCCCAAAATGGCCAACAAAGATCATAATGAACTTCGTGGATTTAATCTAGATCGTGCACAGATCAGGAAAATTAGTCACAGTAAAATTAGCAGATATACAGCTATTTCTGTTCTTCAGTTATTCAATTCACCCAGCTAATATTTTTATGCCTTATTATTAAATATGTTTTAATCGTTATTTACTAATATATCTGATCATTTCGCAAATGTATATTACGTTCTGTGACAGTTACACCGGAAAATCAGGACTCTATTACCTGGCATTCTGAAGAATCGCCTTACATAGAATAACATCCTGGCCCCCAGAGGCAATCCTCGGGGCCGCAATCCAACCGGTGAAGCCGACGAGTTCCACTAAGTCGGGACGGAACGTCATGTGGCATCACTCGACTCCACCAATAAGGGTGTTTCCCCTCGGACGACCAACGAAATCCAACAATATAGCTCCACCACAGACAGAGGAACAGACACGACAGTACCAGTATGGTCCCTGCAAGTCTAAACCAACATATGAATAAACTCGGATTCTAGTCCTGTGAAGTCAAATTATATACCCCCGTGGTTGAGACTGCCTAAGTACAACAGATCCTAGACCGTACTTCCCAGGAATTCTCCTGAGTCAACCCCCCGGGGGGGAGAACGTTCTGTGACAGCAATAGTTCGCTGTTAGCAGTTGAAATCTTAATACTCTATAATCATTTTGCAAATTTGTGTTAAGTTCTGTGACAGTAGAAGTTCGCCGTTGGAACCTTAGACGGAAGCAAGATAGGTAAGTCGGAATTTTAAAATCAGCAGAATTCCATATTATAAATAATTTATACGCCTGTTGAGGGATTTATTCGCCTTTTGAAGTCACTATCCCTTTGGAACGCTAGAAAATTTCTAACGCCTGACATCACTCTAAGGATAAATTTTACTTAATTTTAAAATTTCCTACTTTAAAATTAGATAAAATGGCTTAAACATTCTGCAGCAGAAGATACATTAGAAAAAGCTGAACCATGTAATATTATTTGTTACCAAAAAATGCTTCTTTAGCTTATAGAAAATAATGTATTTGCTGCATTTCTTTAAATATATAATTTAACGCTAAGATTTTGCAATTAAATTGATTTGGTACACATGACTTATGAGATTGAAAAAATAAAATGTTTTCGCTTATAAATTCCTTAAAAGTTATAAATGAGCATGTGAGAAACTTAAAAATGTTAAAGTAATTATTATTTTTAAATCTTACAATTTAACAAGATGGTATTAGCTTCAAAACGTTTTCTTGAATTTGAATAAAAACCTAGAGGGATGTAATGGAAGAATATACTGTTAGATCCGAAGAATATAAATTAAAAATTGTATAATGTATAATTACACCACGAAGGCATGCTAAGAAGGCTAGAAAAATACATCATGATGTAGACTAATTTAAGTGGTGACATTCCTTAAATTAGGTATGTTAGCTGTAATTTCAACATGTAATACTTTTAGTCTGTGATAAACTATGTGTGTGAGATTTATTGAAATTCTTTTCATTCATTGACATTTTGTTCCTTTCATAGGTATAGAAACACATAATTTGTAACAAAGAAGGAAACACGATGACCATTTCGAAGTCATGTTTAATATATTATGTACTATTATTAAAGCCTAAATATAGATGCCATAAAATGAATTTAATTAAAGTATCTTAATTATCTGAAAGTCTCTGCTTTCAGTATTTAAAGATTTCTGCTATGTGGGGTCTATACTAAAACACATCTTGACACAGAGTGTTTTCCTTATTATGAGATTCACGGCCTCCTTCTGTCATAAATCAAAATATGTCTTCAACAGGAAGGATTTTCTTAAGATTCCCCCCAAAAAAAAGGTATTCGTTGGAAAGGAGGGAAGTGATAGAGATGGCACTTACAGAACACACGATGGAATAATTCTTGCGCAAGGAAATCTAGCATGATTATAGCATAGTGAGAAGAAATACTATCTTGCCCCCAAAAAATTTTCTCAGATTCAAAGCTGCTCTTTTTAGATTGCCTCATAATAAAGGTCTTTTGTGTTGTTCTTGTCACAAAAATTCGTAAAGTGGGTGCACGAAAACGACTACAGTATTTTTCTAGTGAAATATATAATCCTAGGTATGGTTTTATTCGTTACTCGAATGTTACCATATCTAGATCTAGTTATCATTCTATTAAAAATCTAATATACATATTGAGTTATCATCTACTAAGCGGATGATAACCATATCTAGTTATCATTCGATTAAAATTTCCAATATCTAGACAGTATCACCTTATCCGCATAATGGCTCTAATTTCAAGCATTAAATTAACTTTTTAGTGAATCAGCTGTATGACATTCATTTCTGCATTGCTGTAAATTGATTATTCTTTCCTACTCTTTATACTCTTTAGACACCGATAGTTATTTACTTTATTCTTTCAATTACAACTTGCTCTATTCACTCTACTTCTTCAAGTTATAATGACCGGTTCTGCTAGAGAAGAAATTTCACAATCGCCGGAAAATATCCAGGAATTATATATGAATTATCTCTAACAAAATATTGCAAAACTTATATATAAAGCTGAATGGAAAACGGGACCCCAGGATTTTGAGAATAAAATCCGAATTATAATATCTAGTTTTTAACAAATATAAGCTGCGAAATAAATTCAAATCTTAAAACGAGCCTCTTAAAGGAAAATATAAAAGAATTGGTAAGTGTAGCCAATGTTAAATTTATCGACAGGTGATTAAGGTTAAAAGGAGTTACGTACACGGCTGTGGTTAAGTTAAAAAAGCTCTTTTCATTGGTCTGAAGTGGTCTGATATTTACTGTAAAGTGTTTGCGTTTCAAATGCTCCTTTCTTATTTCCTTCGTAAAGGAGCTCACAGCACTGTTTTTTATACTTAAGCTAGAATGTTTTCTGAGCCCTTTTCTAGAATTACGTTTACGTTTCTTTTCTGCTCGTTTAAATTACACTCTTTTTCACTTGGAATCAAACGCATTCGATCACTTATTTTCAATTTCCGTAACCCGAATTTCTTTTCCACGGTTTGTTTCTTTCCTTTTCTCCAGACTAAACGAGAAAGTAAAGTATTGAAGCTGACCTTTTGGAGAAAGTCGCTTTAAATTCCCTACGCTTCTTTCCTGAATTGTTGTTGCCATTCTGTGCAAGATTTGCAAAACGATTTCAACCGAAGAGTACATTCTTGATTAAAGTACTTCCTTTCAACTCATAATTCATGTATAATACCTGTAAAATCTGAAAGCAAATCAATATCGTATATATATATATATTGTAATGGAAGGGGACTGTCATATCAACTTATCAAATTACAAACAAAATTTGTGTAATTCATAATTAAATTAATGATGGAAATTATCCAAAGCTAGTAATGATTAAGATCACTTATTAGTGGAAAGGAGACTCCTTTAGTTCTCTCGACCACCAGTTCATGTCAGGGGTGTCCGTTTAAACTAAAGGAAGGATAAGAACAATCTCCATTGCCTTAGATTTGGCAAAAATAGTTTGATTAATTGCTTAAAGTTAAATTATGCGATTTCATGGATAAATGAAATTATGCTCAAGTGATAGATTATTGTAAAAGGCACTTGCCTACGCTCTTGAGTACATTTCTCAGCGCCCAAACATGGATTATATGTTTCTTCCATTTTTAAAATAATAAGAAATGCATCGCTTCAAAACGCCCGCATAAAACCAACACTTTTTTTCGCCTTCGTGTGCTTCCTTTTATTTAGCCTTATCAATAATCCTCTTATCAATAATTAAAAATAAAATAATTTAGTTGTCATCCAATTATTCCATTCGGAACTGTCATTAATGAATTTAGCTATCACAGAGATGAATCTGGGCTTCATCCCAATTAAGCGAAGATTCCATTTTATTTAAATATTTTTAGCACAATTCAAGGATACATTTTCAGCATTTTGAGCTTGAAATCATGAAGGTAAGAAATAGAGGAGAGGTCCGAAAGGGTTTTTCCCATACACTTCCTTGAAGCAGTGACACACCCCTCTTAGTGACCAGAACATTCAGGAACTTGTCATGAAAGCCAATAGGTTTTTGACAAGATCGGATATAAGCATTTTGTAATTATGTCGTAAATATAAGCATAAAGGTACACATTTTCTTTTTCTGCAGCATTGGTTAGTCCTAAGTATATGAAAGAATACATTTTTAAACCACATTTCATTCTGAAGGGAATTCAATGCTGTACTTTTCGCAGAATAGTTTCAATTCGAATGAAATATTTTCACGTGTTTCCGTTAACTACGTTAGAAAGAAATTTTAAGGTCATTCGTTTTTATTCGGGTAACTATTACAAAAATTAAAATCAAAGTTTATTGTATTATTAATATTAAAATTACGCATTGTTTCTTTTCTATTTACAGAGCTTCTTTCTGAGATACGTTTTCAAACATGATAGGGTTTTCTGCTTCAGAGGAAACTTTTAAATTAAAAATCAAAGTAACTCTATAACTAATGTTCTGTTCGGTTCATTTCAAATTAGAGAACTTTTATTTTAATAGCGAAACACAAGGGTCTGTCCTGAAAGTAATGCGCACCATTTTCTTCTGCCGCGACTATCCGTCGCACAGTGTGTCTGCTTGTACGAAAGGGTGGGTGGAGTCTTGGGAACACAGAGCGACCAGCGCCAGTTGGCTCCCAGATCCTGGAGAGTCACAGTGCCTGTTTCAGTGAACCCATGTGTGAGAGCTCGTTCGAAATCAAGATGGAAAAAAAACTCTCGAGCAGCGATACGCAAAGTTTCGTTTCAAACTTTTGAAAAGGCCGTTGGAGACTTTTGCGTTGCTTCAGTCCTGATTTGTCCCCACCCGACTTCTTTTTGTTCCCGAAGATTAAAAAATCCCTCAAAGTACAGCATATGGGGACCCTGGAGAACGTCAAAGCGGCTACTATGAGGCTACTAAAGGACATCCCTGTGACGGACTTCCAGGACGCATATAAAGCATGGAATTAGCTAGGAAGAAGTGTGGTAAAGCAGAAGGGATGTATTTCGAAGAATATTGAGTAATTGTACGAATCGGTTCAATGAATTTCTTAAAAAATGGCCGCATTACTTTCGGCGCAGATCTTGCATATTAAATATCCCTGCTGATTTCTTATTGCCATGTACTTAACTTTCTATGAGTATTTCTGAAAGGGATGAAAACGGGATGGTTGTTAATATTATTTAAAATTTGTAACTGAATTATTATAAAATGTAATAAAATAATTTTTTTTACTCTTGATTTCAACAATAGACATTCTACAAGTTCTGCTTTACTACTTCTTTAAGTACGCATTTCATAGATTGTTCTTTACAACACCTTTTAATATACTGCTTTATAATATGGAAATTTCTTACTTAAATAGTTTTATAAATAAATTTATGAACTGAACTTCACTTTGCCTTTGCGATTAAATGTTAAGGCCATTATATATTTAGATATTATTTATAATCATTATAAATTTACATTTGTTTAATAACTAGACATCTCCATAGTAACATTCATAGAAGTATATGACTAAATAAATCCTTCCTTTCCAAATGCACTTATGAATAACTTAATAAATATTTACGTATTTTGTTGAAGTCAAATACACGCTTTTTATAAGAAAGTGCATAAATACTCATACATATTTAATATTTTTTTATTTTTGGTTTGTGCAAATTTTTAATTTCTCTGCACTCACGATATTTTTCGAACATGAATGAAACTTACATGCATTATTTTTAATACTAACTCAACTTCAGCTCTCCTACAAAAGTCCTCCATCAACGCATCTCCCACCCCCCTTATGTAGATATCCCTTGCATGCTTTATCCTATTTAAAAACTTTATCCTGAACTATGTGTCTAACTACAAATATTTTAACATGCAAGTTTTATTTTTATAATTACCCATCAAATTTCAAACTTTTGACTTAAAACCCTTTTTTGGATGCATCCACTATTAAATTCACTTTTTCTAGTAAATACACTTTGGCAGAGTTATTCAACATCTCTCTTAGCATATTTCCCAGTTCCTCTTAACACCAACCTCTCAGCAATTTTATCCGTTTCTGCGCATTTAAATTACGATACTGAGAGCAAATATTGTAACATACTCTAGTAAGGTATTCTCGGACTATGAATGAGACCTGCGGATGTTAGAAACCGAGCATAAATTTTGAGTAGAAAAGACTTGTAGCTCACTGAAGACACTGTACCTCATTAACATCACAACACCTGGCTTCTCATCGCTCTGCAGCTGCAGAGCGGCCCATATCCAGCGAAACTATGTCGCGTCGGCTGCATGAAAGTGGACTGTACGCCAGATTACCTGTGATTTGTATTCCTTTGTCCCCCGTCGCATGCCAGAAAGCGTCGAAATTTACCCGTGAACATCGCACTGGGCACCAGAGCATGGGTCCATGTACACTTTACGGATGAGTCTCGATTTATCATTCAGAAAACTTCCCAAAGGACAATGACATGGCGAGAGACAGGAACAAGCTATCGGGCGCTAAACATGGTAGAAAGAGTCAGAGAAGGAGAGATTAAAGAGACTTACTTGTATGAGCTGGGATAGCAATGAACGTCTTCACCGACTTCTTCATGATTAGTGGTGGTTTCGCCACAGCAGTCCAGTATCTTGACGAAATTCTACACTCTCTTTTGAACCTGAATCCCACAGGGCATATGTGGGACATGTTGGGACGATGGATAGCAGGTCTCAATGTGCCGCCAGGTATCTTCTACAGCTCCGACATGTATTGCTTCAGGAATGACAGCTAGTACCACAACAAGCTATCAATAAAAGTTCTGCCAGGGTGCCTCGCCACTGTCAAGCATGCAGTTCCGCTAGAGGATATCACACCCTTTATCAGCGTGATGTTTCCATTGCACATTGTTCCCATCCATTTGGTCTTTCGCGATGTGATTCTTGTAATACACGTGTTTTTGTATGTCTTTGCTTTATTGTTTTGTGGTTTAGCAATATCATAGCACAACAACCTCTTGGGTCAGTTTCAGGCATATTCGTTAAATAGTGTTTTGTTTTATTCCGTGTTTTACATTTGTTGCATATTTTTTGCACAGGAATGTATTTGAGATTTCCTTCTGTTAAAATTCTTAGAAATCTTGGTAGTGTTTTCATGTACTTATCTTTCTTTAAATACATATTTAAAAATCTGTTTTCTAAACAAAAATACCTATTTTGGAAAAACATTGTTATGAAATGCAAAATACCTTTTACGGTAACATACCATTTTACTACTATATTTCAATAGAAAATTGGAAATAGACCTTAAAGATTTCTAAGAAAAGGAAATCAAAATGGGTATCTAATATATAATGCTGGCTAATTTCTGCAAATTTTATATTTCCATTTTATAATACAAACTAATATTTTACATTAAAGTTTGCTTTTCCAGATACCTTTCATTAGAATTTTAGATTACCCAAGAAACATTTTAACTCTCTTTTTCATAATTTAAGCAGCAATTTTAGTCTTTTATATTCAAACACGCAGCAATTTTTCTATTAATAATTTTCCTCAGAAAAAATATTTTGATAATGTCACATTAGTCATCTTAAATTACTATGCAAGTGATTAATTAGTTTAGTGCTCAATTTCGTAAAATGACAAATTGCTTTATAAGTACCTAATTAACTTGCTCATTAATTCACAGTTCATAGATAATCAGATCTGAAAAGTGAAATAAAACTGGTCACAAAAATCAATTCCGTTCTCTTGTTCTTACCTTGTGTCTTTTGGTGTCATTTTCTAGGTTTCTGTGTCAAGGATTCGGAAGCCTTTTAGAAATAATATGGAAAACTAATTAATTATGTAATTCTAACTCATATCACATTCCAATTTACATTACGTATTATATTAATTATAATATTTGATTCAAAACCGCTGCAATTTTAAATAAAAATAAGAAAATTGTTCAGCATACTTCAAAGTACCGAAAAGTATTAGTCTTTATGGAACAATCCCCCTATAATAAAGCCTGAAAACGTTTAAAACATATATACGCTTAAAATGTAGATTCAGCTTCGTGTACAAGTTATGACAACTACTAAAAAGTGAAACTTTTTATTGAATTATGTCGCTATATAAACTAGAGTTATGTTCTGGAAAATTTCTATGTTTAAAAATGTAACTTTTAAAGTGTTAGCCACAGTTTTTCTGTTTAAATGGCGCGAGAAACCTACACTCTCAGACGAAAAAAACGACGCACCAAGAAAGAGTTATCCGAATGGGACGGACGAAAATCGGTAGAAGTGATGTACATGTACAGAAAAACAAATGATACAGATTGAGAAAAATTGGATGGTTTATTGAAGTGATAGAGCTTCAAAAAGTGAAAAAGTCAGTAACGCGTTTGTCCACCTCTGGCTCTTATGCAAACAGTTATTCGGCTTGGCATCGATTGATAGAGGTTGCGGATGTCCTCCTGAGGGATATCGTGCCAAATTCTATCCCACTGGCGCGTTAAATCGTCAACATCCCCAGCTGGCTGGAGGGCCCTGCCCACAATGCTCCGAACGTGCTCAATAGAAGAGAGATCTGACGACCTTGCTGGCCAAGGTAATGTTCGACAAGCACTAAGGCAAGCAGTAGAAACATGTGCAGTATGGAGGCGGGCATTAGCTTGCTGAAATGTAAGCCCAGGGGGGTGGAAGGGCAGCACAACGGGCCTCGGAACTTCGTCGAAGTACCGCTGTGCTGTAAGGTTGCGTCGGATGACAACCAAAGGCATCCTACTATGAAATAAAATGGCATCTCAGACCATCACTCCTGGTTGTCGGCCTGTCTGCCCGAAGACAGTCAGGTTGATATCACACCGTTGTCCGGGGCGTCTCCAGACTCACCTTCGCTGGTCGGGGCTCAGTTCAAAGCGTGACTCATCACTGAAGACTACTCTACTCGAGTCAGTGACATTGTAGTGCGAATGGGCCCGACACCACTGCAAACGGGCTGGACGTTGTACAGAGGTCAATGGTAGTCGGCGCAAGGGGCGCCGTAACCTCAGCCCCTTTCTGTGAGCCGTCTATAAATGGTCCTTGCGGTCACTGAAGCACTTTTCAGATCTGATTGCACGCGCAATAGATGATAATGATGCATATGGGGCTATGAGTGCCGCTCTGATGATTGTTCGGTCTTCACTCCCTGTCGTTTCTCTAGGCCTACCGCTTCTTTCTTGACGCTGTGTGCGGCCATGGTTCACCCATTCCTGCCAACATCGTCTAATAGTGGCATGGCTCCTGCTCAAATGTCGAGCTATTCACCGATAAGGCCAACCGGCTTCTGAGCCCAACTATACGACCACTCTCAAATTCTGACATCTGCGCATATCGTTCGCGCACCTATATGCGAGGCATAGTTACTGTCTGCCAGAGTACACGGAATGAAATTCGTGAAGAATTTATGACCTTGAATCGTAATTTCTCCTCTTAAATATCTTGCCATTTGCCCAGATCAGTTGCGCTGTAGCAACAACCGTTCATTTACTGGCAGCCAAAATGTAAAATTTTTGCATTTTCCGTCGAAACCTGTATGCATATCAATTTGTGCCCAATTTGCTTTACATCTTCTCAGTGCGTCTTTTTTTGTCTAAAAGTGTATATATCGTAGGCATATCCCTATTGAATTAGATTCATTAGATTACAGTAAAGTAAACCGGGACTACTTTTTAGTGTAGGAATGCTTTGGGGAAGAATTTCTGAAGGAACTGGATATTCATGTAAAACATGGAGGAAAGTACGAAAGCATCCATGCAGGCAGGACTTTCGCCGGGATGTGGGCCTGAATCGAATTACCAGTATTCATCTGCCTCATCCGCTTCGGGTGCTCGTTGACTTGGAACATATCCCTAATCGAGGAATTGCAACACATTGCAGCTATTCCAACAATCCAAGTAATTTTGTAACAATGACTGATGTATAGAAATGATTATTCCGGACAAAATCATTTATGGAAGCACTCCTGTTAGTTTTTGAACGTAACAGATATCGTTAATACGAGTTATATAAAATATTTCAGAAAATAATTGTATTTTTTTAAGTGAAAATTGTATACCTTTAAATTTATATATTTTGAACAGAAGAACTGTCTTGTTAATTTCTACAAGAAAGATGAAAATAAACAGATTGAGCTTTGTTTGAAACTTAAAGAAAATGAACTTAAAGATTTAAGTGATTTTTTTACAAGTCTCAATAAATTAAATTATAGGAAAAAAACCAAGTAAATGAAACAAAATTGTTTATAAATTTAATAATGAAATATTTGGGTAAAATGTAGAATACAAAATTCAATGAAAATTATTGTCGGTGGTAAAAGCATTCAAAATAATTTGTTTTTACCACCGACGTTTCGTTAAATAATATCGCCCCCCCATAAGAGCAGAGATTTTGAAGCCCCTTTGAAATCGGACTCCCAGAGCACATCTCTGTTTATACTTACTTAATCCAGGCTTTGCGTATGGCTATGGTTTAATTAAAGCAAACGACATACACATATTAGAATACATAACTATACAATATAATACATATAAGTGAAGTTATAGAATACATATAAGTGAAATTTAGACAGTTTTCCTTTTATTTTATGTATTACATGATAGCTTGTAACTTGCTTGTTAAGACTTTAATCTAAAGGCTTAGCTTTCATTCCACATAACAGTCAAGGCGAATTATAGCCAGCACAGTAATAAAGAAATTAAAACACAGTTAAATTAACAATGACTAAATATGTCCGACAAAAGTAGAAAAAGCATCACGACTCACCTTACTGTGATCATTATGAAGCTTATACCTTTACTTGTCTAATTTTAGTATTTAAAAATAAATATTTCAGTTACTTCATATTCTATTTGTAAGGCATTTTATAACAGTTAATTTAATTTAATGCATCTTTCCTATCTTACCTAGCTTCAGCTTACAACTCCCTACCGGAATGAGTTTTTAGAATCGCGTTAAATGCAAATGAGAAAGAGAATAGCATTAAGTCAAGTTCAACTGACTTCGAAAGAGAGAGTGGGGATACCTGAGTAGCGCGCGTTTGCTTTTGGGCTACGTCTCCCTAAGCTGTTCGCTGGCTAACTTAATATTACGTACCAACTAGTTTAGAATTGTGTTAACTTCGGCTAAATCTCTTTAGTTAGTCATTAATTAGTTTTTATTTCTTACATTTTAAGCCCAAGGGGAGGCTTCGCTGTACGCTCTAAAAAAGGGGCCGACTGTTAATCTTATTTTGAGTAAATAAAGGGTAATTAACCCTTTTTGAGTTTACGTTTCTGTTCTTGAACTTAAGCAATTATTCACTTAGTAGTTCACTAAGTTCCTCGACATTTAATTTGACAGAATAAAAGTGAGGAACTCTATATATTTACAAATGGACTATTCGTTTATTTAATATGATAATTATACAGTATATTCTTTCGTATATGAAGTATTTGAAGTGTTTATCCATAATTTTAGAAGATTATATGAAATTAATTAATGCTTAAGAAATAGCAAAATCTGTCTCTGTTAAGTGTTTAAGTCTTTCCTTTATCAAAAGGAATAATTAACACCTAATATCATTCTCTATTTTGTTATAATTTATTGTTACTGCCAGACATATTCTTCCAGCTGCTATTCATGAATCAGGAGGAGCACTATACAACTTTAAACAGCGTCGTTCTATCGCGAAATATTTCTTCTTCTACAGCACCTTTCACTTCAAAACATTTATTCGAAATAACCATAATTTTGTAAGGTTTATCCTAAGTTTATTAATAGTTACTATTTTAAGCTTTGTATCTTTCCTATCTTATTCTAATTTCAGCTTAACAATTTCCTGCCAGAATGTAAATTCAGAAACGCAGTTAATGCAAATGAGAAAGAGTACTATTTAAGTCGTGACTTCAACGACTTCAAAAGAAAGAGTCTGATTCCCTGACTAGCGCGCGTTTGCCTTTTGGCTACGTCTCTCTTAGCTATTGCTACGCTCGGCCATACCTTAGGCCCTTGCTTGGCTTCGCCGATTTAATTAATGCTTAGGGGCCAACTAGTTAGATCTCTGATAGCTTCGTCTATAACTTTCAAAGAGCTTAGTTAAGCTAGTTTTAGTTTAAATTATTATTATTTTAAGTTCGAGCCCGAGTGGAGGCTTTGTGTAATATTCCAAGTAGGAACTCATGGCAAATATACTGAGAAATAAAAGGTTGGAAACCCTTTTTAAGTCTTACGTGTTCTGTTCACAGACTTAAGAGATTATTCCCTTGTTAGTGTTCGTGGGGTTCTAAGTTAGAACTTTAATTAATTTAATTTAATTTTAATTTAATTTAATTAAATAAGTAAAACCTCACAATTTCTTGGCATTTTTTGAAGCGTTTTATAACTCAGCATCGCTGAGCATTTTAATACAGGATTTTTGAAATTTATTGTTTCGAACATCTGACTAAGAATTCAACAGATGGATAAGTATTTCACTTTAAATGTTCTTAATGTCTTTTTCTGAAACTTCACTCTCATCTAAATTCTTTTCAGAAGAACTACTAATCTTGCCCTATAGATACATTTTCTGTGTCTAAAAACTGAATGTTGCTTATTAGATTTATTCTTTCAGTTGGTGTTAATTATAATGTATTAAGTTCGTGTAAAATATGAAAAATCAAATCGCATTCTCGCCTGGATTCGAACCATGAATCTTTCAACTGACAGCTACAGAAGCTAATCGGTTACATAACGAGAGAAAGCCCCGAAAAATTCGATAATTCCTTACAGAAATATTTTTAAAAGGAGATTGGGGTTCTGATCTTTATGTTTTTCTGGTAATGATAGACTTCTATTATCATGCATCACGCGTTTAAAATGGATTCTGAAGAGATTTTTCCTTGGCGTATGTGCGTTCTCACGTATGTATGTATGTATGTATCTCGCATAACTCAAAAACAAGTAGCCTCAGAAAAATGAAATTTTGTCTGTAGGACTGCTATAACATGTAAACGGGCACCTCCTATTTTGGTTGCAATCGGCCGCACCAAAAGTATATAAATATACGCATGTGTATATCCTTTCTGTTCCTCGGCTCAGTGAGCTCAGTTTCTTTATTTTTATATGTTTGTAAATTGTGCATTTTTTACTTTAAAAATGATTGAATTATGTTGTTCTTATCTTCTAGTTAAGGTTTTTATGTCTTTAGTAAATTTGCATGCGATATATGTGGAATTATCAGCAATTTAAAAGTTGCTTAAGTGCGGCTAAGCCTAATATTTTTGGCCATAGCAGCCATATTTGTTTACATTTGAAACTTAGCAGAATAGTGGATTTGTTGCCAATCTAGGGAAACTAAGCTTCGCAACAACAAAGATAACGCTTTCTTTTATTATTGCGAATTAAATCATGCTTAATCCATTCTGGAATTTATTCGAGCAAATAAGTGTTTAAGATTTACTTCGTAGTATTTAATATAGATATTTTGAGTTTTTATGTATTTTTGCCCTGTCGCGAAGTGAGAACTAAATTAATTGAATGAGAATATTGAATCGTCTGTGAAAAACTGCTTCTTTTTTTTTCTTTGCTTAATTTCTTTTATACATCGTTTTAGATTTGTTGTAGTATTTGAATAGATAATCCCTTACAGAAATATTTTTAAAAGGAGTTTTGGGTTATGCTCTTCGTGTTTTTCTGGTGATGACTGACTTCAGCTTCAGTTCTTCGAAGGTAGGAGGGGAATTAAAAAAATCAACTTCCTCAAAAAAAAAAAATACCTTTTTGAACTTTTCCAGTTAAAGAAATTCGATTTATTATTTAACTGTAATTTTTATCTATAACAAATTTCGATTCTGGGTACGAATTCAATTCGAAATATCGAATTCTATTACCCTGCCTAGAATAGTAAGAAATGCATATACGAAATTATGAATATCTTTGGATAAAATCCACTTAAACAAGCATAATAATACATTTTAATTCACTATACTATTCAGTTAAGCTTAAAATAATTCGAAATATCGAATTCTAATTCTCTTCCTAGAATAGTACGAAATGCATATACAAAATTATGAATACCTTTGCATTAAATCCTTTTAAGCCAGCGGAAACGTTAGTTGTTTCATGAACATCTACACATTGTAGCACTTAAATTTAGTTAACACTACATATTTCTCCGCAAATTTAATCAGGTTTAAATACCTTAAATTCTAGACTTTGCCCATCAATAACTCGTAGGGTAGAAAAGCTAAACTTCCCTCCCTCTTAACTCGAATACCGCAGCAGTGATTAAGTCTTTGTAGATTACACAATCGTCTAATATGAAAGGGTTTACTGATTAAAGTAGTTCATTTATCAACAGGGATTAATTACTTTCATAATTAAGCACTATTCTGGTGTAATCACTGTGGGCCTAAGCCAGTCGTCCATCAAATCTCAAAATCTGCTAACATTTTGCTGTTACTCAATATATGCAGTAGATCTATTGATTATTTTCTCTCAGTGTTTTGTAATGAAAGAGTAAAAAATGCATTGCATATCCTGCAGAAAAATAGTATCTTAAAACTGCTAATGTATTCCTTCGCTCTAAAAATAGCAGAAATAAATATGCGAAACAGTATTGAATTTAGGAAAGCAAATTTATTATTAGGAAACATTGAGGAAAAGGGATAAATATAAATATATTTATAACGCATTTTCAAAAAAACTTTGTTGTTCTAGAATACATACGTTTAAAACGATAATTTCCAAAATTTTATCTCTATAAATAAATTAAATTTTGCTATTTTCGGCGTATATATTGTCATCACATTTGCCCATTTAATTCGATTTCCTAGCAAATAAAAATATGTTTCTAATGTAAAATAAGTATTTTTGTTGTAAAAACGTTTTATGTAGAATATTTTCAAATGTCATTCATTTTTTTCCTTTGTAATAAAATTAAATATCCGCACTAAATTGTTAATAAAACATTTTTAAATGGAATATAATATCATGTTTTAGTTTTATATTAAGTACTTATTTCTAAAAGCGATAAATATGCCAGCAGTTTGCTTTCAACTAGTGAGAAAGGTTATACGATACTACCTTGTTATAATCTTTCTTAATAATAATGCCGTTTCTGTTGTCATGCAAATGTTATATAAAATCTGCATGCGAGAAATAATGGTAACTCTGAATAAAATAATCCTTTAAATTGGGATGTTCAAGTATCAGAAAGCAAATGATCCTGTATTTAGATACGTAATATCTCTCTCTAAAATCAGCATTTAAAATTTAAAATAAGGTTACAAATAATCAGAAAAGGTTTATATTACATTAATGACCGGACATCTCCTGTTTAAGAATTCATCGAGAATTATAGTCATAATGACCGGTCATTTAGCCATTTCATCAACGACAGCTTTGGCCAAAGGACACCACGCGGGATGAGTGATATTGCATCCTCGAAAAGAAGAACAGAGAATTCCCTTAAAGACAGGTCCTACTTGAGAGTAGAATTCACATCCATTGTTTCCGGTTAAAAGTCAGGCTTTCCTAAGCCATCATTCTCGAAAGGACCATTAAAAAGTCTTAACTGACTGTATTATAAATAGCCTAATTATTAGAAATTTCAGGAAACGTATATAAATACAGTTAAAGTCATCTATGGAGAAATTTATCGTAAAGTAAACAAAAGGCATATAGGAATGCAGGTTTTGAAATAAAATTGAGTTTACAAAGAAAATATCACAACTGAAGAAAGTTGTTGTTCATTTACTTAGTTGTATCGAAATGGATTCTATTCGCCTTCACGTACAACTTACTTATTTTCAATATGTTTATATTCACTATATATATATATATTAATTAGCCAGTTATTATGATCGTTACTCCGCTTTTTTGCGTATTTCTCATCAGAATGCAAATTAGTTTTGAGTGTACTTAAGCTAAGAGTTTCTGAATCTTAAGTGGAGAGAGCTTCTTGTAATTGCGTTTGCTATTAGTATTATTTCGCCAGCTCTCCTTAACGTTTATATTCAGGCTTTAGCAGTTTCCCTAGCATATATTTTACACATTACTGTCACCCGGTAAAATACTGTTACGAATTTTGTATTTAGTTAGACGTTTTTAATAGAATTCTAATTAAAATTATTTTAATTTCCTACTGCAATGCAGCACGTGACATATTTTAAGAGAAAGCTACGCTGGGAAAGTAAAAACATCTAACTAAATAGACATTTCGTCCATACAAGAAGTCTAGGTTCACATTCAAATAGATAGTGCGCCCAACAAAGCGGGCGGGTGTAAGCTAGAGCAGGTGCATTGAACATTGAATAAAAGTTACTTGAATAAATGTAATTCACTGCTATGTTAACTGTAACCGTAACTCTACTCTTTTACTTTCAGAAATCTCGGAGAAAAAGAAATTACCAGATCCTTCTCGTGACCGTTTAAAAAGCTTTAAAATGTCGTAGATAAACACTTCAGTTTAGTTGTTTATTTAGTTGTTATTGTTGATTGTATTGAATTTGCGGTGAGATCGGATTAGCTTTCTCTGCACTTTGAATTACGTACTATTTGGCGTTTTAGTAGTTTAAAAAATAACTACTATGTGATATTGTTAAGAATTTCTTTGATGAAAAATTCAGTATTTGTTTTATTTTTTTTGGGGATAAGAATAAATTTTATTAATTTTTTTAAGCCCGTTACGAACCCGTACGCACGCAATAATACTTTGAGCTAGCTTATTCTGCTGCATGTGTAGTCTTAGGTTGCGTTATCAGCATTTGTATTTAATTGTCTGTTATTGCTTAGTTGAAATAGTCGAGAGTGATGGTTTTGTCTGTAGCACATGTTGTACATTATGTTCAATTTAGAGTCTAAAGCAAGAAAGGGTAGTTTACCTTTTTCTGTATTTTGTGAGTATTTAAGACATAGTGATAACTCGATACACGTCAACTGTGGTTTCCAGGGCTTTAATTACAAGAGTAAAACAGAGTAAAATGTCTCTCTCTATATATAGTGTTACAAATTTTCATTTTAAAACAAATTTATTCCAAGTTAGTTCCGCGCAATATGCTCCTGAAAATTAATCAGTATAGGCAAAAGTAAGACATTTAGAACCAATGCTCTAGTTTAGGTATTTTGACACAAAATCAGACGTTTTCTGAAATTACATCCCAATTTGTTTCCATATTTCGATTTTACGACTCAAAATATGCCAAATTGCGAAGTTTAAAACGTCGCACAAGTAGGTTTTTTAAAAGATTAGTTCTCAAAATTTTAGCTCGTTAATGTTAATTGAATTTGGTATATATTTGTTAATATCCTTTTTTATTAAACTTATTTGATTCTTTCTTTCACAGTTCGAAGTTTAGGTTCATTCCAAATAAAATTTGTTCATTTTTTATAATTTATTTTAAAAATTTGTATGTTCAAATAATTTTTATAAATTTTTCGGAAAAAAAAACTTGAATTATAAGTTATAAAATTCGTGACATCATCTTAAAGTAAATGTATTTCTAGGCACACCTGCAAACAATTAGAGTTTTTTATTCAAACTTTTTTCAAGATATACATGAATCTGCATCCTGGCGTGTTTTAAAATTTGGCGTATTTGTTACTAGATAACACCTGCTCAATTTGCTGGGCACACTATCTATTTTAATGTGAGCCTAGACTTCTTATATGAACGAAATGTCTAATTTTTTTAATTCAAAATTGGAAAATATAGTGCCAGTCAGTGAGTCAATGTCAAAACTCACACAAAAAAGAGTTTTTACTTAGTGACGCCTGTGATGGTATAACAAAAACCCATTTTGACAGGATTTACGTAAAATCCGTTCTTAGTGCGCGTCTACATCGTGGAATGAGTAACTATGCAAAATTTCAAGTCAATCGGGTGTATAGTTTTGGAGGGCTTGCGATGATTCAGTGGTATTTCGCTTATATATATATAGATAGATAGATAGATGAGCGATAATAACTCCGAATCTGGTTTACGCGCTTTGTTAAAATTATTTGAAAGCATGATTAATGACTTTTTCTCCGCTCATCTACAATTAAAAAAAGAAAAGGAAAATAGGTTTCTATAAATTAAGAAGTTCACCAAATCATTTTTTGGGCGCAAACTGCAAATAATGCGCCAGGATAATTTTTTAAAAATTCTCAGTAAATCTCGCACCAAATTTGACAAAAGTTAATGTATAGGCAGACTTTGAGTCGTAGAATCGAAATACGAAAAACAATTGGCATGTAATTTCAGAAAAAGTCCTATTTTGTGCCAAAATACCTATATTAGAACAATGTTGAATATAAATCTAATATACACTCTTAAGTCGTTCTTTCGGGACATGAAAAACGCTATCTAAATTTCGTCAATCGGCCCTGTTCAACGAGAGATACAGAACTGTCTCATTTTTTTTTCTCTGTGTACCTCTTCTTAATAACGTTATATCAGATTTGATTGCGTTCGTCTTCCTGTGTATGTTTTTTGTGGTTTTTCTGTTTTTTAAGGTTTTAACATTTCAAATTTCCTTAATTCTCCTGATTCGTGTATTTTGCACATTTATAGATAATTTTGAAATTTACTAGTATTTCACTGCTAGTATTACTAGCATTGAATTTCACTGCTATTGTGTCTTTGTTGAAGTGGTTTTTTATAAATCTAAATTTCTTACTTTTTCTCTATATGTATATATATACATATATATATATATATAGAGAGAGAGAGAGAGAGAGATAGATTTGTCTTCCATCCCTTCAGTTGCGAAACTGAAGAACTATCCTTAATTTAAAAAGTGTCTTGCTGCAGGAGTGGAATCTACTGCGACAGGGATTCCTCAGCTGCCTCCTGTCCAATATGCCATAACTCTGTGTGATTTGTCTGGCTGCGCGGGGGGCTGACCCCGTATTAAACCCATTCTCAGTTAGACAGCATAACGTGCATTTTGGACATTCCTGTACTATGAGCTTTACTGACAATGATACGCACAAAAACTGATTTTTGGATGTACACTGCGAAAAAAAAATGGGACAGTTCTATATCTCCCGTTCTACTGGCCTGATTGACGAAATTTAAATTGCATTTTCCATGTTTCGAAAGCGCGGCTTAGGATGTATTAGATTTATATATAGCATTGTTCGACTATAGGTATTTTGACACAGAATCGAACTTTTTCTGAAATGACAAACCGATTTTTTCCATATTTCCATTCTACGACCCTATGCCAAACTGCCAAGTTTTGTAAACATCGGACGGTAGTTTTTAAAAAATTAACTCTGAAAATTGTAGTTCCTTAATGTTAATTCAGTTTGGTATGTATTTATTAATATCTCTTTTTTTATTACACTTACTTAATTCATTCTTTCACAATTCGAAATTTAGGTTTACTCCAAACAAAATTCACCCATTTTTTATGATTTAGATTTAAAATTTGTATTTTTAAATAATTTTTATAATTTTTTTGAAAAACATTTTGAATTATAACCTATAACGTTTTTACAACCAACTTAAAGTAGATATATTTTAAGTATATCTACAGAAAATTAGAGCTTTTTATTCAAAATTTTCGAAGATGTACGTGAATTTATATATCGGTGCATTTTGAAATTTGGCATAGTTGTTGAAAGCGATAATAACATCTAATGTGGTTTACGCACTTTGCTGAAATTATTTGAAAGAAGAACGATGCGATTTTGTTTCCGCTCATGGCACAATGTAAAAACGCAGGCACGATGTCACTTTTTTCCCTCTATATTACAATGGAAAGGGTAGGAAAATAGGTTGCCACGTATTAAGGAGTTCGCCAAGTGAATTATTCTTGGCGCTAATTGAAAAAAATTCGCCAAATTAAATTTTTGAATTTCTCCGTAAATTCAGCACCAAATTTTACAAAATTTAATATTTAGGCATAATTGAAGTCGTAGAATTGAAATATGGAAAAGAATTGATATGTTATTTCAGAAAAAGACCCATTTTGTGTCAAAATACCTATGTTAGAATAATGCTATATATAAATCTAATATATAACCTAAGTCGCATTTTCGAGACATGAAAAATGCAATGTGAGTTTCGTCAATCGGCCCAGTAGAACGGGAGATACAGAACTGTCCCATTATTTTTGGCGCAATGTACATCTCTTTCTCTGTTATAAATTTATATTCATATTAAATTTCATTAAAATCTGTCCATTAGGTTTCTAGAAATTCGGCATAATGTGCAAATTTTCTTAATTTTGCACACGAATGTATATGTCTGTAATAATTTAGGTGAAGAGAAGACACAGATACTTTCAGTCATGGCGTAGTTGTATGTAGTGCTGGCAGCGTAGTATGCGTATTTGCTGTCAGATGCAGCCGTAGTTAAATTTTAATGCATTTCGTTTTTGGTAAAACAACTCTTTAGAAGTATATTCTGATTCGAACATCATTAAGGGCACAATGTATCCATTTTTCATCACATTTAGCAAGCTTTCTGTATCTTAAAACAAATACAGTAAATGAAGGAGATAGGTAAGTGACGACATTCTGACACGAAGCAAACAAAAGGAAAGAAAGTCATTCACGAGAAAGCCTGACAGGGAAGTCAAAATGTGATAGTTTACAATGTTAATTTCGATTTTGATGCCTGTGATTGGCTAAAGCGTTTGTGAAAATATCTTCATCAGCAGCATTACGTAAGATCATATGGCATGGATTAATTTGGAAATGACGTCATTAAAAAAGATTTATTATAAGCAGTTAGTATTTTTAGGGGAGAAATGGAAGTAACCAAATTCAAAATGGAGTGTTAAGAGGCTGCAGCAATTGACAGTTAGGGAATATATATATATATTACGTCGAAGCATTAGAGAAGAAGTGATTAAAAGGTATTAAAAAATAAAGCAGGGCATCGCTTAGCTCGTCATAGCTCTTTCAAGGTCAAATACCGCACATAGAAACTGGAACTTTACAAACATAATTAACATGGATATATCCACATTTTACTGTGCAGTTTATATAAACAGGCATACAACCACATTTGACGTTGTGGGTGGCAAGCAAAAGCAGCGATTTTAGGGCAGTATAAAAATGAATTACATTGCTAACCATTTTGGAACTTCGGAATTTCTATAAATATCTATTGAAACTAATAGGTAAACATTAATAATATTTTGAGATAAGTAGTGTTTTTTTATAAATCCATATGTGAAAGCCCAGCGTGCGTAGTGATTTTATTTCAACACTATTTGTATACGCTCCCTAAAGGATTTACGTAATGATTCACTGGGGACTCATTTAGTTGCGGGGAACAATCTTCTTATTAACTTTTTTTCGCTACAGCAGCTATTATAGGAATTTAAAATATTTTTACTAAGTAGGATAAAATTTCGTTTCCATTCAAAGTTAAAACATGCCATTTACTTTTAACAAATGTGAGTACAAAAACTTATATTCATTTCTCAAAATGATCTACGATTATTATTCAGAAATGTAATCTTTTAATCTTTTTTACATATCTTTTAAGAAATACACATAATACTACAAAAATCTACAAACATTTAAACATTTCGGATTTCAGTGAATTTGTAATGTACATTAACGCAACTAGTTCGCAAATATATGAAATCGGAAGCTATACAAAATCTTCTGCGAAACATTTCAGTTACAGTGATGTCTGGCATAGAACTCTTCATCCAGGAAATAAGACAAAATACTTTGTACTGCAGAATAGGCAGCCATCATATTCAGAACTGATTGGATACAATCTTATATGGCCTAACTTTAGGCACATTTTATGCAGTTTTTTTAAAAGTACTTCTGAGGTTGAGTGATCGGTCACACGTGATTCCAAGTAGCTCGGTAACTAAAAAATCACACGATATGAATTTAGATGATATTAATCCTATGCAGCATGTCTGGGACTCTCTTGAGAGGGCAATTTCATCTGGTCATCCCAATACGAGAACTATCCTAGTACTGAAACTCCCTTGGTGCACGAGTGGAATCGACTGCCACGGAGACTCTTCAATTACCTCCTGTCCAGTGTTCTCGCGACTTGTTCAGTTTTGAGAAGGGGGCCATACCCCATATTAGACTGATTTTCAATTTGACATCATAACGCGGATTTTCGACGTACCTGCACTAACGGTTTTATCATGCTTACGTAAAATGACTTTAAAATGATACATATCTTTTTTTGCTAAAAATGTATATTCATACTAAATTTTATTAAAATGTTTCCATTACTTTTTCAGAAATTCGATACAATGTGCAAATTCTTTAAATTTTGCATACTTATGTATATATATGTGTGTTTGTGTGTGTGTGTAATAATTCAGATTTATGATGTTAGGGAAGACAGAAATACTTTCAGTCATGGCCGAGGTTGTACATAGTACTGGAGGAGTAGTATGTGCAATTGTGTAGCTGCAGTCATAGAATTAAATTGCGTATGTATTATCTTTTAGGCAGAAATAATAGTTTATCATTCTAGTCTATCATTCTATTCTTTCTAGTCTAAAGGGTAACGGATGCTGCACTGATCAATGCTGTGTCTTATCAATCCCAAATTCCTTGTACACTGGTACTTCAGTCCGAGGTTCGAGTCTTGATAAACCGGCTGGCTGCATGTGCGTTTCCATAAATTTCATAGTATCACTTGGATATGAGCCAGTTTCCCCTAGAAAGACCTCCATGGAGCATCTTTCCCTTTCCGTGTAGCGCCTAATGACAGAGCACAAAATTTTAAAAAATCTCAAATTCCAGTACGAACCTCCATTCCAATTTAGGAAAAATACTGATTGGTAATTGGTTACGTATACTGACCAGTAACAAAGCCAGTTCAAAAACAAGAACCCTCTAAATTCTAAAATACAAAGACATATAATAAGCGTAATTTTAAATAAAAACATTTAATAATAAATATTTTTTAAATTCATCATTCTTAAATTTGTACATTTCTATGGTAATAGCCTCATCGTAAGTTGCAAATTAGTGAAAATACATTTAAGAAACATTGACTTTTAAATCTACATTTAAAATTTTATTCAAAGCATGATTTGCAAAAGATTATATTAAATTAAGCATATTTTTTAATATTACCAGTTTTTTGAAAACGCATGATTTCGCCATCGAATTCTGTTTTGTCAGGACGTGAAATAAATATATTTTCGTCTTTTTCTTCCATGTGGGCACAAAATAATCCCTTAAGAATTTATATTGCGAAACCTTCAAACTGCAAATACCCTGCAGTTTCTTTAATATTCAGGTTTGCTTAGATTATAAAATTTTCTTCCTTATTTTACACAAATAAATATGAAAAGAAAAATGCTTTTGTAAATAAATTCAGCTGCAATAGAAAACCTTTGAAATTACGTTAACTTTTCATTTCTCTTGTCGCACTACTTTAAAAAAGCTATTCCTTTTCAATTTACGTTTTCTTAAAATATACAGAAAAACTTTCAACAATCTAGACGTTTCGTATATTTACGTTTTACATAAATTTTATCTTTCAAAAGCATTCATTTTGCGTTCGAATATACATAGTTACTGTAGTTTGTAGTTATAAAACTGTAAAATGCATTGCTAAGGAAAGAGAAATGCTTCGGGCTAGGTGTTACAGTGTAGAAACAATAACGAAAATACGATCTTAAATAAGTTAATGGAAGACATGGTAGAAACGTGAAATTTTTTGACCAGAAAATGTTTTTAACGTTGAAAATATACCAATTAGAGGAAACTGCATTCCTTTACCGCATTGAATTTAAAATGTTTCAAAGGAAAGCTGCTTCATTTTACGCAACTGCTTATACTTTTTATACAGGATGCTTTCAAAAGAAGGAATAATTTTTCGCGCTTGCAGTTGTTTATTTCAACCAACAGATAAACGGTATTTAAAAGAATGGAAATGAAAAACGTCTGATATTAGAAGTTCTACGTATATTAATTAGTTAAATAAGGTACTTAATTCTACGCATTTAATTCATCACATATCAAATCAAAAGTGAATATTTTGCCGCATGTATACAAACTGTGGAACAGTTATGAAAATTACTGCTGTAACAATTCATTGATGAACTTCGTGTAATGTAGTAAGAAAAGCAAAAACTAATTTGGTATGGTCAACAAATCAGCAGAAAGTAATGTTTTGATATCTGTTTTTTTAAGTATCTATATCATTAACTAATTTATATTGTATGTTGTGCGTTGTTACTTATCTCACTTGTCTGACAGTGACATCAAAACAAGCCCACAAAATCCATTGTAGTAAGGACAGCAAGTCTGCGCCTAATGTGGGCAAGAACCCTGAGCACCATACAGGTGACAGTATGACTTTGCTCAGTTTCGTCCGTCCAGGTTTGATGGAGAGCACATCCGGAGGCCAGGTCCTCGGGTTTCCCACACCTCTTCCCTTACCACGTGCCTCTGGTCCCTACCACGAGCCTTTTCGGCTCGCCATATATTTAGAGTGCCCCCATGTCGCACAGGCACGATACATTCCCAAACATCCATGCCTTCTCCGGGATTCGAACTCACGCCCTTCGGTACCGCAGTAGGCTCTCCTAACCACTATACCGTCGGGCGGCTTAACTAATTAACTAAGTATAATAATTTGAATAAGCTTTATTTATTATTATTATTTTATTTATTATTCTAATCTAGAACACTTTCTGTCCCTTTTTATGAACTATATGGATCATGATAAACTGTAAAATAATATTGTGAAGCAGTGTGACAAAGAAAATACTAATTTCTATGAAACTATATGTTTATGAAACTATATGCATAAAACTATGTGGAACTATACTGATGAAACTCTATGAAACGATATAGACCACGATAAACTATAAAATGATGTTGTGAAGCAGTATAACAGAGATAAGACCAATTTCTAGAGCTTTCCTGTTTCTGACATGAAAAGGAGTTTTAAAGGACAATAAATGAAAATTTTTTTAGTCAGAAAATAAAAAAGATACGCTTATAGTATGTTTATTTCGAAAACGTGTATATTGTATTAAGTCTTTGACATAAAATACAAATCGTTTCTATCGCCTCGTTCCTTGTATAGATACAACTCAGCATTTAGGTTTTTTGTCTACCATCTGTTATGTTATTTTACGGTATTAGTCCACTGTTTACATTACGGTTTAACATCCATAAATTTTAACTGACTACAGTTCTACAAGTTATTACAATTTCCGGCTGCTTGGTATTTCTTCGAAATGTTAACATGCGTAGAATTTATAACAGCAAAAGAGCGATTTAGAAACAATCCTCGAACTTCTTATTGATATTATTAACATTTATACAATTAGTTAAGATAAAACACATATTTTTAAAGAAGTATATCGCGTAATACCTCTGCTACAAGTAATTTTTATTCAAGTTTATTAATTTTAATATTGTGAGAAATTAATTAGAGATTATTATTTTGCGAGTATGCTTGTAATACTTCCAGAGTTTTTGAGGATTACTCTTCTAATTAAGCAGCATTTAAAAATTTTTTATCTTCATGTTAAAATTACAAATGCAGAATAATATTTAATAATTATGTAACTTAATAACAACTAAATAATTATGTCTTAACAAAAACCTCAAAAACCCAAAATAGGATTGCCTGTTTGTGAGTATTATGTTTCGAAGTCACATATTTGGAAATATTTCTATCTCCTCTTTCGAAAATTAAGTGCTTATTATTATTTTATAATTAGTAATTATTTCGTAAAATCTTCCAAAGCAAACATTCTAGAAATATCAAGCTCTTTCTATTCACTTTGCAAACACTTGCATAATGAAAATGTAACTTTCTTCATCAAAGGCTGTTTTCGGTTTAAGCTTCATTTAATCCTTTCGCTTAGACCTAAAGAACATGATAAAAATTATCACATTTTTTTGTTTAGCAAAATCTCTTAAGAATTTTTAAGATGCTTATTTCTGGCCGAATTAGTCTATAAATAAGCTAGACGAGGTAGTCTAGAAATAAGCATCTTAAAAATAAAATTTAATTTCTAGACTAAGTCAATTACTAGAATATGCTGAACAAAAGCATTTCATGTTATACAACTAAACAATTTTGTAAGCATAGACTATGAAACAAAAATCGCATTAACTCTTAATTTTAAAAGCTCTATTCATCATTAAATTGGGAAATTTGCAAAATGTTGTTTCCTCCAAGTGCCCTTAAAACTCTTCAGAGTAAAAACTATTCTTTCGTCTCAAAAATTTCTCCTAAGTATGTTCTCTCTGGAACTACTGACTAACTATAATTAGAGATTTTATTTCGTACATTGTGACAACGTAAGTTCCCACAAATCACATAATTTTTGCCAATTTACAAAGCCATCAATTAGTTGAATAAATGAGAAGACAATAAACAAAAGATCAGAAAAATATTAAATAAAATAAATACTTGTACAGCTTTGAAAATGTTTCCACCCCATACAAAGAAGGATTTTTTACATTCATAAATCTAAGCTACTAATGAAAAGCAAAACTCTTTATTTTTCTCATACAAAAGTCCGATAATGCCCTTATTTACCCAATAATTAAGAATTAATTAGCCAAAATGCAGTCACCTGCTCGTATTGGATAATATAAACATGCAAATATTTGCATTCAAAGAAACGTTTGCACAATTTACGAACGAAAATTTTCCACACAATTAAACTTACACAATATATTAAATGAAATTAGCAACTTTATTTTTAAGAAAACTAAGCTAAGTAAATATAGTACCACTATCACAATTATTCTATCACAGCACTATTTCAAGCGATCGTAGCTGCATGCACGCGATCTTAGAGAAGGAGCTTGGAGAAATCCCTTTTTCCCTCTCTCATTCCGAAACCGGGCTATGAGCTAAAGTGAGGCTTGGGGTCTAGACGCTTGTGCGGTTCCCGGGCTGCGGCCCGTGCAGTTCGCTCGCACAGGAGCATGCTAAACGTCACGTTGCTAAGTTAAACAAGAAATGCAAGCTGTAATTGCCAAAAGTTTCAAAAGGCTAATTCCTGTGATAAATTACAATTCTTCTGAATTGTTTTTCCACTATAGTTTGGATACATGTCCTCTCGTGAAGAAAGTAGTGAATTGAAATGTGAGCATTGCCATGCACATCGCCGAAAATTGCCCTCGATACAGATTCAATGTGATTGAAATCCATTTAAATAAATAAACGTCTCGTGGTGAATTGTGTTAGCATCAGGACTGTGTGTATGAAAAAATATATATTTTCAGTGCGAAATTCCATAGATGACTTAAGACTATTGCGTCGGTCGACGAATCTCCACGTGATGATTCAACCTGTAATGGTACGCGAATGTTCACATCTATTTAATCCAGAGTATAATAAGGTATCCAGTAATGTTTAAATAAATTGCCTGAGAAAAAATTGGGTATGCTCGTAATTCTTGAATACTCATGTCTACTTAGGGGTAAGTGAAGTATTTAAATACGTCTTTTCTTTGCTAGGTTTAACAAGAGATATGTAGTAGTTCTAGTTGTAAGCCAGCTAGTATTGGGCATATGTAACATTACTTTTGACACTTAAACGTGTCTAGCTAATTATTAGTCACCATCAACAACACATTAATGAAATGTCAAGATTTTCTATTCATTTGGCTTCGGTATATATATCAGTAAGTCTACCGACAGTTTCACATGCCGAAACAGTTGTAAAAAGGTTAGATATGATAAAATATTGCAGATTGGATAGATTTAAAAATGTTATAACTAATATCAACCAATTTAATACAAAAGAGAACCAACCACTGACGCAGAGTGTCGCATAATATATATTTTATTTGGGCAATATTTTGGAATGCTTTCTATAATAATAATAATAATAATAATAATAACGACTAATTCGTAAGATATCATCGGATTCCGTTTTACGTACCGTTATGATGCAACTACACTCAGCTAGAAATTAAAAAATTCATTGTTAGGATCGGGAAGGGGGTGAATTTGATGTTTATGCTTCTTTTTCTGAAAAGATTAAGATTCTCTACAACAGTATCCAACTAAATGTTTGATGGAATTTCAACATCTGTATTCAGTCAATTTGAAACCGTTGCTTTCACCAATCCCCCTCCTTTTAAGTGGAAGATGGTATGTAGAGAATTAACACATATCCTCGTGCTGTGTCTCGTGGAGCATGTAGCATATAGAGAGAAACAATATAATAAGATTTCTTCCTTACTCCGTATATACTTTCGTAGTGCAGTTGTTAGTTGTTGTCATGTCCGACTAACGATCGTAAAATCCGGAATTTGAATTCCGGTAAGATCTGAGCAAATTTTTCATGTTTCCCTCTTCAGAAAATGGTCTAATAGGTTCTAAAGAAACTCGCAGCAAGTTTTAATCCAATTTAAGAAAATAGTATTACGAAAGATCTGAAAGGATGCAGAGCATTTATACCAGATTACATTAAAAGACGAAGTGATGCATGATGTCGAAAGAAATTTTGTTTTGAAATTCGTTTATCATGAAATTCTAGTTTTTAACTAAGATTCGAAAGGAACAAACAAGGAACAAATTTGCAGTGAAATATTTTAGATTCCAGGTTAATACATGAAAGCTGATATAAAATTATGTCTTTGCAGTGTCAAACAAGAGAACAAAAAATTGAAATTCATATTTTTTGTAATGAAAAATATTTACTCCTACATATCTATGGCACAAAAACTTAAATCAAAGATCATCATGCGTTGCAATCTTAAATGTGATTAAAAATTCTTATGGGCTAAATTTGCAAACACAAGTTGGCATAGCTTCTTATTTATAGATATTTTTATAAATTTTGTATACATGTAAATAACTGTAGTGGAATTATATGTAAATTGTAGAAACTCTTATAAAAGTAGTATGAAAAGTGTTATAGTTGAGAAGCATCGCGGGGAAAACAGAGTTTGAGGTAAATGACTACCTCGCCAATCGCCAAATTGGCAATAATTTTGTCGACTAATTTTTTTTTTTTCAAATTTAGCGAGAAACAGTCAAAAGTGGCTGAGCGTGGTGACCACTTCACGACATTTGTGTCCGATTGCTGTGTAACTACCTGGCTCGAATGTCATATGACTGTAACTATACATGCCTTCCAGCAATTTCGAGAAATCAAAAGTCGTGGAAATTTCTCAGTGGACGAGAAAAATTACATAAGACCGTAGGGAGTATAATTTTTTAGTTACGTTCAAAGTTGAGTTCAGAATATTCAGAGATCACTGTCTCAGCCTACGGATTTGAGGCTTTTTGTATTGCCTTGTGTTTCTTAGTACTTTTAAGTGGTAAAATACTGATTGTACTCTGTCATACTAAGAAAAGCTTTATAAGTATTTTTGGTCGAAAGTCCCAAATCTGTAAAATGTTTCTTTTGGGAAAATAAATTTTATTAAGCTATCACCGTATGTATTCAATCCATTACGAACCCATACGCACGTAACAATATTATAGCGCATTGCTTACCAGTGCTCACATGTTTAATAAGACCCGAATCCTTCGCTTAGTGAAGATATTAAATGAAACTAACAGCACTTGTTTTCGGGTATTTAAAAAATGTACTACTGAGCAACATCCATTAACAGAGCAGATTAAAAGCAAAACAAATGGTTATTTAGCAGACGCTCCTAAAAACGTTTTTTTAATTAAAATTTTTTTTAAAAATTTGAAAGGTTTTAGATTTTAAATTGCGTCTAAAGGGGCGTTTTTTAAAAACATTTTCTGTGTTACCATTATTTATTAAACAACATGTTCTTCGCACTTAAACCATAAAGTTCAGTTCAAGAGCAATATCGCAAAATAATTTTAAATTGAGCATATCTTTACACATATCCGATACACAGTCTCACGCGCCGGAGATATTTTTTTTTCTGTACAACGTTGCCATTGCTCGTTTTGAAATTCTTGAGTTTGTTAATAAAAAAATCGTTAAAGTTTTACAAATTATAAAATCGGTAATAAACCAAATTCCAAATTTTAAATTTGGGCTTCAAGATGCCCATATTCGCAGCATTATTACATCATTCAAAACTGGATGGCTCTCGGTACCTTCGTTTTACTACAATGCGAGAAACACACAAGCATTTATGCAGATTCTTCATTATTTAATTTCTTCAAATATAATAGAAAGTGGTAATATTGGTGGCAACAATCTGAAAAGAGAAACGGACATTCAGAGTTATTCAATGCAAAATCTCAAACCAAAAATAATATTCCTTCAGGGACAAAGTCCCTTTGGACTAATAAAAATAAAAAAATTTAAAGTTTTAAAAGCTTCAGATTTTAGGGATCGCCCAAAAGGGTTCTTTAAAGATTAATATGGCTTATCAATAGAGACTGAGAGAAATGGTCTATATGGGACATTTTATAGGATATCAGATGAATATACATTTAGACTAACATGGGGACGTTACGCATCTTCTGTATATTAAAAAGGGAAAACAAATGTAATATAATGTAATTCTATAAAAACATTTAATGCTTTAATTAGATATACCACGAATTAAATTCATTTTTATTTAAATCAATCAAATCAAAATGTAAAAAATATATATAAATAATGCTGTTAGGAACTGTATCTATTGCTTTCAAATAGCTTGTTAACTGATAATGGAGAGATTAACTACGAAAGAATAAAATCTTACTGTTTTCCGAGTGGCAACAGACACAAATGAAATACACTAAAACAATGCAAAATAGTGCTGTGAGACTAAGGACATTTTGAGCTAATAACATAATTCCCAACAAATAAATAAATACGCAACTATTAAAATAAAATCATTTATATACGCCTTAAAATAAAAGGAGTATAATTCGTAGTATTTGTAATATATTTCCTATAAAATAACGAAATGAACGCTATTTAGAAACAAAACTTTTTCGCTTTTATAATATCAACTTCCTATACTTAATTCCTAAGTTTAAAATTTTCAATTTTTAATTGAACATTTTTCAAACAAAGTTAGATATAAGAGCGAGAAAAATGCGCATTTTTTAAACATTATAGTTTATAAGTAGATAAACGCAGTTTCCGTTTTAAGTTTCATATTATCCTTGTCAAAAAAACTAGTGAACTTGATGAAACATATCACATTCTTTTTCTCAGCGAAATTCTTTAAGAGTTTTACCGCCATTAAGCTGCCTTAATGACATTTGTAACACGCTTAAGTATTGATTTCTAGGCTAAGTTAATTAATTAGTCTTATTGAATCGTAAATCAACGGTAATTTGGGCTATTAAAGTATGGTCACCATTTATAAGATGTAGTTTTTAGTTTTATTTTTCTGCTTATCGATTAAGTATTCTGTGCATTGTTATTTGCAAGACAGTGATTCCTTGTAAGGTCTTTAAATTACATAATTGTAGTTCAAATGAATAATAGCGCTCGGGATTATAGGAATTATGCATTTTCTGGAGAACGAAAGCAGAGTTAAGTATTATAAAACTCGGGTTTTTCGAAAGCTAAATATTCGGAATTTTTATCTTCTCTTCACCAAGCAAAATTACACTTGTTCTTATTTTAGTTTCGTGTTTTTATTTCTTTGATAGCTTAAATTAATAGAAAAAGAAATTATTGCATGGAACCTATTTTTAAGAAGCTTTTCGAATATAAGTTTAATATGTATGCTTTTGATCGCATCATGGTTATACACATTTCATCAATATTTTGAAATTTTTAATTTCATCAAGGAAAATGTTTTTAGCTAGTCTGTACAACTATAAAATATTTTTAACTGCATCGAAATTGTTAAAATAAGGTACAGTAAACGAAAAATAAAATTCTCTCATTTCATTTCAGCAAATTTAGATTTGGAGCATAAAAGAACAACCAAATACCAGATTTTTCGGCTATCTGGATGGAATTTGGTTTCCGTTTTCGATTTCGCAAGCTTCAAAATGCACAGTGTTTGAAACCGCAGAAATAGACACAAAATCTAGTCTGCTTAAAATCTTTAAGATAGTTTATCTATGTGTTACTAAAAATAGATAGAAAATTACAAATTTTATATTATATGAATGGCAACAGTTCGAAGAACTGGAATGCAATGGGCAGCAATATGATACATCAACATTTGTAGCAGGATGCAAAATAAATATAAACGTTTCGAGCGCACAAACAAAATAGAGATCTGAAAGTTTATTAATACATCAATCGCTAATTTCACTATTAAAACTGTTGAAGAAAGTTTAAAACAGAAATATCTTGAAGATAAACTTTTAAAACACAATGCAAGGGCAGATTGTATATACAATATGATTGGAACGTTTCCTTGAAGGATTATTAGAGTTGCTAAGTAAGTGAATATGCAAGCGAAGCAATTCTATCGAAATTCTTTTCCGTAAAAAGGTTCGCTCAGCTCAGTACTGTAATATTACCACATGTGTGAGATATAATTAAGTTTTACCCTATAGAAGAATCAGACATTTAACTTGGAAAAGGCAATTTTCTATTCTTAATAAAAATAACTCTGCATATATAAGCGCGTTAATAAAACTTAAAAGGAATAAAATAAATAAAACTGTTGAAAAAAGAATCGATACATTATCTAAACATCTTTACGCAATACGGTGACTCATAATTTTCTACCGTTTTCAATTGAAGAATTTTTTTTCTTTTGTTTTTCTGGATCCAACTGTGTCCGAAAATATGTGCATTATGTTTATTATGTCATTACTATATCACTATCCTCTAGTGCGGCAAGTTTTCGGTCAGGAGAAAATTGAGGATAGTAAAAAAAAGTCAGTGTCAGAGAGAAAAAAATCGAATGTAACACAAATGCGCAAGAAAAATAAATAAGTATTCTTTTCGCAAAATGAATAGATGCTAACACATACTACGCATTTAAAAATACATTGTACAAAACTATTATTTAATGGAAATTACTATGTTGTCATTTGCCTTGTAGGGTTTATATTTATTTTAACTAACATTTATTTTAAGTTAATATTCCTTTCCTGTTTAGCCTTCTTTTTCCACTACAAATGCCCGTGCCAGAGAGTGTAAATTTTAGTAGCACGCGCAGTTTATTAAAATTTAGCGGAAGCTTGTTGAATTAAATAGTAGACGAAACCAGAGTGTGAGAGACTTGCTTTGAAGCTACGCTGGAGCGATTGCTCGGTAGAATTTAGATCAGCGCGCGTCGGCCTGTGTGCCTAGCTTTGCAGAAGTGCTAATTCTCAACTGTTTAATCAGAAATCTTGTTGAAATTTCAGCGGTAATTAAAAACGCGGTTAGTTTAGGATCTCAGAGCCTCGTCGGTAGTGTTTAATAATTATCACCCAGTTATTACTTTCAGTTTTACGTTCTTTTTGAGTTTACCGTCGAGTTGGCGCAGTTTGTGAACGTCAAATAGACGTATTTGTCATTTTAAAGGAAAAATAAAAAGGGTTCTAACCCCTTCTAACGTTTCTGTATAATTTTACACATAGCCGCCAAAATTACCCCGGTTTCTGACAAGTTGAGCTAGCGAGATCTTACAGCCTAATCACAAAATATTCAATTTAAAGACAAATATATGGAAAACGACAGAAAAACGATTTGTATTGTAACAAATCTCTATTTTATATGATACATGATCTTCCGTGACGGAAATTCATGCCTCATGTCTTGAACTCATCGAATTTGCAAAAACCTTTGATCAACGCTTGTGAAACTCTTCTAAAATGCTCTTTTTTAATCTTGAAGGGTGCAGGAAGGTATTTGATGTGGCGGTCGAAAATGTACCATACATGCTCATTGGAGTTCACGTCTAGTATGTGAGCTCGTCCACCTACTCGAGTTTTATTTTATGTTTACAGTTACGGTAACAGAGATGAGATACTCAATGAGAATTCTCATTCATAATAAAAAATCCGAGCCAACAGCATGTTTAAATAACCTTATCAGCCATACTAAAACTGTGTTTGTATATGTGTGATCGGTTAAAGAACCTCCATTAAAAGTATATACACTCACGTTTGTGAAAATTGCAACACCAAGAAGGAATCGTCATAATTGAATGCAATTTAATACACAGTTGAGTGGTAGTGGTACAAATAAATGATTAAATGTTCAAAGCAAACAAACAAGAACAAGAGATCAGAATCAGTATTTTGTGTGGCCACCACGCGCCGCAATAAGTGCTGTTACACGACGTGGCATGGAGTCAAACAAAGTTTGAATGTCTGACTGAGGAAGAGCATTCCATATCGTTTGTACGCGTACCCAAAGTTCGTCTGCAGACGCAACAGGACGAGGATCACGAGCAAGACGCCGACCAATGACATCCCACACATGTTCAATTGGCGACATATCCGGGGAACACGCAGGCCAAGGAAGAAGCTGTACCTGCTGCGCTGCAAAGAAGGATTTAACAATCCGAGCAGTATGAGGGCGGGCATTGTCCTGTTGAAATACAGCGCCTGGCAAGCTTTGAAGGAAGGGAACAGCTTCGGGCTGTAGAACTTCACGGATATACCGGTTGCTGTTCAGATTGCCCACAATTCGTAGCAATTGAGATCGTCTATGATATGCTATGGCGCCCCAGACCATAACTCCGGGTGTTCGTCCACTGTGGCGTTCGATAATGCACTCCGGAAGGTGGCGTTCACCGGCATAGCGTCTGACACGAATGCGGCCATCATGGTACCACAAATTAAAGCGGGATTCGTCAGAAAACACGACATGCTGCCAATCAGCACGCCAGTCTCTATGCTGATTGGCCCATTGTAGCCGCAGGCGGCGATGGTCGTGCGTTAGGGGGATCCTGTATAAAGGAGTCCGTGCGCGCAGTCCACACTGCAGCAGACGTCTACGAATTGATGAAGCACACAATGAAACACCTGTAGCTATTGACCACAGTGCTGCCAATTGTCTAGAGGAAGCTGTACGGTCCGTCCGCGCCATGCGGACCAGGTGTCTATCATCGCGAGCTGACGTCACATTTCGGGGTCCACTCCCGGATTTCCGAGTTGTCCGACACTCGTCCGTCCACTGCTTCCAAACGCGCATCACTGTGCTGCTGTTACGCTGCACACGAGAGGCTACTGCACGATACGACAATCCAGCTTCACGAAGGCCGATGATTCTCCCTCGTTCAAACTCTGTAAGTTGTTCAAATCTCGCTCTCTTTCGTCGACGAGGCATAAGTACAGATTGAGTTAACGTTTACCACTAGCAGATAACCACCGATAACCATACACGGCTCGCTACAGCCGTCTATTTATTCGGATCCATCAGCCGTTCAGAGGGCGCTGCTCAGCATACGCATGCGCTACGGATTTGCAATTCTAATCATTTGCATATCATGCGCTACTTTGCATTTCCTGAAAATTTCAGCTCACTCGCGTAAGTCCTTCATGGTGTTGCAATTTTCACAAACGTGAGTGTATTTCGATGGAGATTGATGATACCACAGAAAACTATGAAACCATTTCCATGGAAATGAAATTATTCAGGAATAATACAAGGAAAATTATGTATGTCTCCTCACATCAGAACAGTTATGCCTGTATCTGGAGTCGAGAATAAACATTACATTGATCTATTCCTGTTGGCTTAACTGACCATCACGACGTTTTAATCAGACATCTATGGAAACTGATGCGGATGAGACACAAATCACTGGTTTTCTTGCGTCATGTTAACCTTGTGAAGCATTCATGCAACCGTAAAACTACTGATTCGAGTTCCTGTGGCATCCTGAAGGAATAAGATCAACTTTCTAATCTTTCCCAGTTTTTTCGAGCACATAACTGCAGAAAACAATCTTCGGATGCAGTTATTGCTCTTGGATAGATTGAATTTAACTACAGAGTTAACTTAATTGATTTACTGCCGAGAAAGCGTTTTCAGTTCTTGACATGACCTTTTGAGATGTATTCGCAGCTTCAGCGACCTTCATTTGTGCTTGCTTTCTCTCAAATCTACCAATTAACAGCCACTTTAGCTCTTCACTTTAGCTTAAACGATATTTTTCAGCGATAACTAATAAATACTTATCACTCTCAGAAACCGCCTTAATTTTGAACAATCCGAACTCCATCGTGCATCCATTGCGTAAGACGTTATCAATCGTCGAACGCTCATATTTGGCACGTTAATGTATGCGCAGAAGTCCAGTTTTGGATTAATTTGCCTAACACTAGCATAAATATTTACGCCATTGGACGCTGGTTGAAAATTGTAATTTAATCAGCATATATTTTCAACTTATGCTTTCATTTTGACTAGTATCGAGCAGCGTAAATAGGACGCCATATAACAACGCAAAATCCTCGAAACCCATCTCGGTTGAAAAAATCCTTTTTTGGTGGCTTTAGGTTAAAATCACTTTTCCATGATCACATAATCATGTCATCCATCAAATTTACAAAGACGGGAAACTTCTGTTTAACGCCATATTTTAACAGATTCAAAAAAGTTATAAAAATAATTTAATTATTATTTAAAATTTTTGCTTTTAAAGATGATAGAAGATTTTGTTTTAATCTTTGAAAGTTTCGGGAAAGTATAAAACTTACATTATAGTATGAGAGAGTTTAATCTAGTTGAGTTAAAATTATGGAAGAAACAAAAACTTATCAAGTCACCAAAACGCTATCAATCAAATTAGAGATTCATTTAATAGATTTGTTATTGCTCTATGTGTTGACGGAAACAATGAAGGTCTATAAGTTTTGTTCAAAAAGGGAAGATACCTGGAAACAAATCCATAAAAAAATTTAGGATTACTTAAGGAATGGTCTAACTCTAATTTGGAAAACATCTGAACAAATATATAACAAATGTTTTAGCTCTACGATATGTGATAAATTTGCATATTCACAGATCAAACTGGGAGAGAAGCCCTCTAATGATAGATTTAAAATGAGACAAACAGCAACAGTGTTTCTACGAAGATTTTGAATAACTATTTTTAATAACTATATGGATTTCGGAAGCAGTCAGACACAGATCTCTCTCGTTCAGAAGGTATTCTGCAGAATGAGAGGAGCGAAGATCTTATTTATGTCTAAAATAATGGGAGGAGCAAAATAAATAAAGCGAGCATTAAAAAATCTTGAAACCACATTTCGACAAATACGTTTCATGTGTACTGTAATTGAGGCGTAAAATTCTTTCGCAAAAATAATTTTTAATTAAACTAATTTCGCTTTCTAAAATATTTCTTATCGCCACATTGAAAAATTAGCTATGGAAAATCCTCTGCATCCAGTACATGTTGAAATGCAAATCTACTGCTTCAAGGTCAGAGAGTTTGAAAAATTATTTTTCGGCTTTGGAACTCTCACCATGGATAACAATTTGGCGCTTTTGAATAGTAATAAAAATTTAATGTCTACAACTCATGACTTCCTTGTACGGAATATTAAATTACAGCAATTTTTGCTGCAATTCATTTAAACGTATTTCCATGAATTTCATTAGAGATATATTTTTCATTCAATTAATTCAGTTCTCACTTCGCGACAAGTCAAAAATACATAAACACCTCAAAATATCTTTATTAAAAATTGAAAACTATAGAAAAATATAAAAAGAAAAAAATTGGAAGTTTTCGGATTTTTTACTATGCCCAAAGAGCGCATTTTTTAACGTTTTGTGTGTTATCTTTATTTATTAAATATCATGTTCTTCGCTCTTAAACCACAAAATTCAATTCAAGAGCAAAATCACAAAATATAACACATTAAAGAACAAACATGATTCTCGCATGAAGACATTTTGCCCAAGTTTTTCTTATTTTTGTTCACAACACATGTCATATATGAACATATTACACTGAAAATAATCCAAGTAAAATTAATTGGGTAATCCGAGAAAAGGAATAAACAATAAACTAACCTAGTAAGCAAAAAATATGTGTTACATTCCGAATTCTAACTATTTGTTTACATAAACATTTATTGCAAGGCCTGCCTGGAAAAAGATATCAGACGACTGCAAACACACGATCGACAGAGATCACAAGATCATTTTATTTTCAACAATTTCAGAAGTGAATCGACGCAAAATTCCAAAACGAAATTAATAGCCCTTCTGGGCAAGTGGTCCCTTTGGGCTAATGCAAAAACAAGCAATTCGGCCAGCGGGCAAGAAGGCAGATTTTTCGGTGCCCCAAACAAAAAGTTTACATTTGTCCACTCGGCAAAAAGACACTGAATCACTATTCTGCTAAGTTTGAAATGTAAACAAATATGGCTGCTATGCTAAAAAAATTAGCTTTAGCAGCACTTAAATAACTTCTAAATTGTTGATAATTCTACAAATATTGCATGCAGGTTAATTAAAGGCATAAAACACTTAGCCGGAAACTAAGAACAACATAATTCAATCATTTTTAAAGCAAAAAATGCACAATTTACAAATAAGAATAGAAAAATGATAGTATATAATAAGAATAAAAAGGATTACTGCGATAATAATAAGAATAAAAAGAATAAAGAACGAATAAAGAATAATATAAGAATTAAGAAAACTGAGCTCCTGGATTCGAGTAACAGAGTGGTATATATATATATATACTTTTGGTTCGGCCGATTGCAACCAAAATCGGAGTTGAGCAACTACGTGTTACAGCAGCTTTATATACAAAATTTCAACGTTTCGAGGCTACTCCTTTTTGAGTTATGCGAGGTTACATATCGATACATACGCGCAGATACCATGAAAAAAATCCCTTCTGAATCCATTTTAAATCCTTTTTGCAACCCGTTTTGAGAAAAAGAGTACTTTATTGTGTCCTTTTATGCAGATGTCATGCAAAAACATCGTTCAATTGTATTCAATAGCGGTCAAAATGGATATTTTCGTTGAAATACGACACCCGAAAATTTTCGCTGTACAAAGGAAGTAGAAAGATTTAACTGAGACTTTATCTGTTATGAATTCGACTGATCTTAAATGCCCCATTCACTTTTGAAACTGATAATTTCTTTCACTTTCTTGATATTTTAACTATTCGCAATGAACTTAATTTCAACAGTACTGTTTGCCGTAAAAGTTTTCTGCATGTTTAAATTTCTATGCTAAATCATATCACCGTGCTTAGCAAAAACCTGCTTTTATTCGTATGTACTATTATGCGTTCTCAAAGTTTGTTCTTCAGAATCTTTGCTTTGTAATGAACTATCTTGTTTGAAATATGCTGTCAATGGCGGAAGATTTTCTCCCATGGTCAACGTAAAGGCTTTTAAAAACACTCCGTTTTGTCATCAACGAAGATATTCCGCTGTTGAAAATAACATTAATAAACTTGTCATTGTTTTATCCTTCTATCCATAATAAGACTGCGCGAAGTTTTAGAAAAACTTAACTTTTAGTATTTTCTCACCTATCAATAGAATGCGTTTTTCTTTAAGAAGAAAAACGCATTCTTCTCCTTTCTTTCTTCTTTCTTTCTCTTTCTTTTTCTAATTTTATTTCTGGGGGAATCTATCTTGTTGTCTGAAAAGTCACGACGCATGTTTTCTAGTATGTTCTTCAAATGCCCTTTATTTACATAAAGAACAATCAGCAGTCCATAGTATATTGCTCATTTTGTTCGATAACTGCTTTCTTTCTTTTAACGAGCTTCGTAATTCCTCCTTCCCAAAAGAACCTAGCTCCATCAGAGAGCGGCTGAACAAGGTGCTGATTTATGGCCTCATCCGAATTGAATGTTATATCACAAAATAAATTTTGAAGAGAGAGAAACAAGTGAAAATTTGTGGCCACAGGATCAGGTGATTATGATACGTGTGGAACACTTTTCATCCAAACTCCAATAATTTTTGTCAGGTGATCAAACTTGCATGTGGTCTCGCGTTGTCGGGTTGGAATGCAGTTCATATACCATTAATGAGCTCTGGGAGTTTATGGAAGATGGATTCGTGGAAACTGTCAGCACGCACTCGAACTGATTTGTTGGCTCGTTGGTAGGAGTTTGGAAACAAGACCACACATAAGCTAGTAAGTTCTAAATGGCATTTAAGAGCAATAACTATAAAAGCACTTGAACAAGGTTGTAAGATCTCGTTGCCCAAACTTGTCAGAAACTGGGGTACTGCTACAATGTGTGAATTTGCACAGAAACGTAAGAAGGGGTTAAAGCCCGTTTTATTTTATCTTTACAATGACAAATGTGTCCACTTGACGCTCACAAACTGCGCCAACCCGACGGTTTAACTGAAACAAAACGTAAAACTGAAAGTATTGACTAGATGAACAAATATCAAAACACTACCGACGAGGCTCTGAGATCCTAAACTAATCGCGTTTTTAATTACTGCTGAGATTCAGCAAGATTACTGATTAAACAATTGAAAGCTGGTACTTCTGCAAAGCTAGGCACACAAGCCGACACGCGCCGATCTAAATTCTACTGAGCAACCTCACTAGCGTAACTTCAAAGCCAGACTCTCACAATCTGGTTTCCTTTCCTATTTAATTCAACTAGCTTCCGCTAAATTTGAATAAACTGCGCGTGCTACTACAATTTACATACTCTGGCAAGGGCATTTCTAGGGAAAAAATGAAGGCTAAACAGGAAAGGTAACTTAAAATAAATGTTAGTTAAAATAAATATATACCCTATAAAGTTATTAAGTTAACAATTGTGCCAAAGATTCGAATAATGCCATTTATTTTTCTTATTTTATCATGTAGACACATTAAGAATTTTTTGAAGACTGGAAGACGTGAAAAATGTGCAATGCCCTCGCTGGGACTCGAACCTCGGACCTCTCGAATACGCGCCGAGTGTGTTGACCATTACATAACGAAGGCACGCTGAGTAGGCGGGGGAAATATCCTTTGTACTCCCTTTTTAAAAGGCGACTGAGGATTAGGTTACCCAATCGCCAAATCCTGGTTGCGGAGAATCGTCATCCACGATTTTTATTTTTAGTTCGTGTGCTACTGTTGAGTCATTAGGTAATTTATGCTGGAGACGTGAAAAATGAGCAATACCCTTGCCAGAACTCGAACCTGGACCTCTCGAGTACGCGCCGAGTGTGCTACTGTTACACTATGAAGGCAAATAGAAAGGAGGAAGAAAATACCTTATAATATAGTAAAGATTTTTGTGTAGCTTAATTGGTACTGTTGGGGATACAAATAGCTCAAAAATACTATTATCCTTTGCACTTTTCCTTTCTTCTTTATTTCCTACAATCAGTTTAGTTTTATGTTGATGTTTCGAAATAGTAATTTTTGCTATATTCAGTAGTAAAAAATTAACTCTTTTTCGATAGGTTTCGTTAATCCAGATTTATTTTTATTAACATTTAAATAACACGTATGAGAACTATGGGGGACGCATAGACAATAAGGATTAGGTTTTGCGAGAAACACGTAGATGTTGCTCATCACAAGAAAAAATTTAAAGAAAATATATTTTGGCGTCGTTCTTAAAAATAACTGACGAATCGAATTGCCTGAGTAATAGAAACAAAAATTTACCATTAATTTTTAATACCTGTTATATATGCGAAACAATTTTTTCACTTTGAAAATTCTTCTCACGTAAAATAGTGAAATTTTGAATTTTCAAAGTTCAGAAATTTAGGCTTCACGGTATACATAGTTAATAACATTTATAAATTTCTACGACGATTATTGTAGAATTGCAATAGATAAGAGAAACATTAGACTGTTCTAGGTTCTCATTGTCTGTGCATCATTGTGCATCCTTTTATGACAGTCTTGTCACTCTCAGACGTCATCAGAAGACCAAACCAATCACCATCCATCACGTAGAGTTCTTACATTGGCTAATGATTCGTGACTGAACATCCCGGACTCATGTCACTGATATGTGCAAAGATATCATAGCGCCGAATTTCTGCGGAGATAATATGTTCCCCTAATGCCATAATAATTACCGTTCCTTGTGAGAAAATGACGTATGTATCAAGCCCATACGCGCAGACTCCACATTGAGTAGGTTAAAGAATAAAAATTCTTTAAGTGGTAAATAATTTCATCTGTGGATTCTTGGTATAGTTTCTGATCGTTATTTAAACCGATGGCACATTAATTTTGACTTAAGTTTGAAACGTATATCTTCCAGATAAGATAAGACACAACGCAGCACTTTAAAGAATTTTACAAGCGTTACTCCTTCACTGTTGTAATTGAAATGAGACACGAATACCATAAATGCCCTTAAGAAATAGTTCGAAATCCTGCACGCATTTTTCTAGACTTCAGTAGTTATATTTTTAATTAATAAAAAAGTTATTAATCATATAAAATATAAATACATTACGTTTATTGAATTAATATCCTTACAAATTAATAATTATACATGCGATATTATCAGCTTTAAAATAATAATAACAATTATAATAATTTAATATACTACTGTTTTGTATAATTAATAAGTTACGTACAACATTACAATGTTGATGTTTTGATGCAGACATGTAGTTAATTTCCTTTATACTGTTACTGTCAGTTACTGCAGGGAGGTTTCTTTTTTTTCATAGAACAAAGAATACATTTAATGCCTTAAATTTCATCGGTAAACATTTTTTTCAATGGTCGGACACTTGCTCGAATACAATTGGTCAGGGATGGCCGAACTCACTGGTCCTTTAGAAGTTGCCCTGGATGAAGCACATTGATAGACCTATATTATATCCATCAAAAGGGCAAATGATGCTCACACATAACAACTAAGCATTTTGCGGGAGCTGGGTTTACCCCCTTGATTTCGACCTGGGCTTTCGATCTCTAGTAACCACGACGCCACCTAAGGCGAGGCATCGGGATGCAGTAAAATGAAATTCAAGCTCTTAATACTAAACAAGTTAGTAACAATATTATGAAGATTGTCTTTGTCGCATTCATTGGAACAAATTTTTCCCAGCTGGTTGTTTTATCTCATTCAACAAAACATACGGCTATTTCATCTGGCACATGCTATCCTCACTTTGTACTGTGCCTGCTACGACGCTTCTTTCTCCAGGAGGATTTTTTCCCACTTCTTCTTAAATCGCAATCTATATTTTAATTTGCATCCTCATAGCTGTTCATTAAAATATTTATCAACATCGTTATAACCATTTAAGTCATGCAGATGCTGTTAATTGGTCTTATTCGCAAGTACAATCTCCACACAACACACACACACCCATAAAAAAACTGATGTGTACACCCGATGACTTCCTTGTACGGAGTATTAAATTATACGCATTTTGCATTTCATTTAAACTTATTGAATGGAATTAAATCTACTTCGTCGATAGCGCACAAAGCGCAACAGAATAAAAAAAAATGCGCTCTTTAAAATTCACTACATTTGTTTACTATAGCGACACTCTGGTGCTAGGTTCACTTAATAGCGTTACCTCTCACTCATTTTATAACTCAAAATGCACAAAAATTATGTATATCATCTGAAGAATTACCTAATCGTTGCCACATGTTCTATTCAAATACTATAATAAATCTAAAACGATGTGTAAAAGAAATTAAACAAATAAATAAATAAACAAAGTAAAATAAGAAAGGAACAGTTTTTCACAGACGATTATGTATTTCTCATTCAATTAATTCAGTTCCCACTTCGCGACAAGGCAAAAATACACAAAACTCAGAATATCTATATTAAAAATTACGAAGTAAATCTTTGATTTATTTCCTGGAATAAATTCCGGAATGAATTAAGCATAGTTTAATAAAAGAAGAAGCGAAGCTCAGTTTCTCTAGATTGGCAACAAAACCACTATTCTCCTAAGTTTCAAATATAAACAAATATGGCCACCATGAGAAAAATGGTTAGGCTTATCCGTACTTATTCAAAAGTATCAACAACTTTTAAATTGTTGATATATCTACAAATCTTGCATGCGGAATTAGTAAAGACATAAAGACCGCAACCGGAAGATAAAAGCAACATAATTCAATTATTTTTAAAGCAAAAAATGCACAGTTTATAAGCATGTAAGAATTAAAAAACTGAGCTCACTGAGCCGAGTAACAAGAGTGCATATATATGTAAATACATATGTTTATATACTTTTAGTGCGGCCGATTGCAACCAAAATAGGAGGGGCACAGCTACATGTGCGTACATATGTATGTATGTATGTGCGTATGTATGTATGTATGTATGATGTATGTATGTATGTGCGTACATACGTATGTACGCACAGACGCCACGAAAGTTGGTGAAAAAAGTCTCTTCATAATCCATTTTAAATCAGTTTTATAATTATTTGGAGGGAAAAGAGTCCTTTATCCTGTCCTTACATACGGATGTCACTCAAAAACATCGTTCAGTTGCATTCGATAGCGGTCAAAATAGATATTTTCTTTGAAATATGATACCCGAAATTTTTCGCAATTACATTAGTTCCTTTTTATTTTGTACAAAGAAATAAAAATAGGATAGTTTTTGCCCAAATCGAAATCAAACCCAAGTCGAATATAACTATATATCCCGCTCTATATCTCCAGTTCTATTGGGCTGATTATATATAACATTGATTACTGATTATATATAACTTTTCTCTGAAATGACTTAGCGAATATTTCCCCATACTTCGATTCTCACCCAAAATACCCGAAAGTGCTAAAATTCATAAAATCACACGAGTAGTTTTTGAAACATTAGCTCTCAATATTTTAGCTCCTCAGCGTTAATTGAATTTGCTATATATTTATTAATATCTCTGTTTCTTGAACTTACTTGATTCTTTCTTTCACCTTCCGAAATTTAAGTTTAATCCCAATAAAATTTAGATATATTTCCTGATTTTTTTTTTAAATTTGTACCTTTCAGCAAATTTTGTAAAGTTTTTAAAACCTTTTTAAATTATAACCTATACCATTTATACCATCACCTTAAATTAGGTGTATTTCTAGGCATACCTGCAAAAAATTAGTTATTTACTAAGTATTTACCAAGATATACGTGAATTTATATATTGTCGCGTGTTCAGATTTGGCATACTTGATGTAAGTAATAATAACGCCAAATGTGGTTTGCGCACTGTGTTAAAATTATTTGAAAAAATGAGCGATGCGCTTTTTTTCCTCATCGTGTACAATGAAAATGAAAGCAAAAAGGTTACTATAAATTAAAATTTTGCCAATTGAACTATTCTAGGCGCATAAGGAAGAAAGTGCGTCATGATAAATTTTTAAATTTCTCACCAAATTTTACAAAATTTAATAATTAGGCGTAATTTGTGTTGTGGAATAAAATTAGGAAGAAAAATCGGCATCTCGTTTCAAAAAAAGTCCGATTTTATGTCAAAATACATATCTTAGAAAAACGTTGGATATAACTCTAATATATATGCTAAGTCGCACTTTCAAAATATGAAAAATGGAAACTGAATTTTGTCAATTGGACCATTAGAACTGGAGATAAAGAACAGTCCTCCCCCTTTTTAGTTCCTTGTAGGAAGTAAAACGGGAAGTATTGTAATCACGAAAAATTTCGGGTACCATATTTCAACGAAAGTAATCTATTTTGACCGCTATCGAATGTAGTTTAACAATATTTTTGAGTCACATCCGTGCGTAAGGACAGAATAAAGGACTCTTCCCCCCAAATAATTATAAAACTGATTAAAAATGGATTCTGAAGAGATTTTGTCGTGGCGTCTGTGCGTACGTACGTGTGTATGTACGTATCTTGCATAACTCAAAAACGAGTAGCCTCAGGACGTTGAAATTTTATATTTAGGCCTGCTATAACATGTAGATGAGCACCTCTCAGTTTGGTTGTAATCAGCCGGACCAAAAGTATATATATATATATACATCCACTCTGTTACTCGGCTCAGTGAGCTCAGTTTCTTTATACTTATAAGTTTAAAAATTGTGCATTTTTGCTTTAAAAATGATTGAATTATTTTTTTCTGATCGTTTGGTCAAGATTTTTATGCCCTTAGTTAACCTAGGTGCAATAATTGTGGAATTACCAACATTTTAAAAGTTTTTAAGTGCGTCTAAGCCTACTTTTTGGTAATGATCGCGGCCATATTTTTTTACATTTGAATCTTAGCAGAATAGTGGATATTTTTGCCAATCTAGAGAAACTAAGTTTGGCAACAACAAAGTAACGTCTTCTTTTATTATCGCGAATCAAATTATGATTGATTCATTCTGGAATTATCAGTTTAGTTATTAGCTGGTTTTTGCATACAGATTGTAATTTTAATTGTAAAAATTGTTTTAACTGTACTTGGCGGTTTATGTTTTTCTATATCTTTCAATTTTTAATGAAAATATTTTGAATTTTTAGGTATTTTTGCCTTAACGCGAAGTGAGAACTGAATTAATTACTAGGTCATGCGCATTAGGTAAGCGGCGCTGAATCGTCTGCGAAAAACTGTTTCTTTTTTATTTGTTTA
>KK122206.1:0-15941 GCA_000611955.2 Stegodyphus mimosarum
CAAACGATTTTTTATTACCGCTTACCAAAATCATCTAAAAAATGTGCGAACAGCCTCTGTATCACATTCTTCGCATTCATGCCATAAAATTCAACTAAAAGGCAAAAATCATAAAATATTTAAAAACAGCATACCTTTAGAATTGACGATAGACAGTCTCGTGCACTGGAGATAAAAATGTAGTTATAAAAAAATTTTCTTCCTGCTCGATTTCAGATCGTTGAGTTTGTTAATAAAAAAATTACTGAAGTTTTACAAATTATGAAACCTGTAATAAAATACAAAACGTCATTGTATAAAAATACTGTTTTTAACTTACTTTCACTCCTGCTAGCTCATTTTCTTTCGTCTTTTCAGCTTTATTATTAAACATCGTTTTCTTTGCACTTACACCATATACAATTCAACAACAAAATCAGAAAACTTTTAAAAGTAGTATTGCAGCATATGTTTAGAGTTCTGGATGTAGTATTAAGTGTTGCCATATATTTTTCTATTTATTTTTAATTAGATGGATTATGAATTAAATACATTTTTATTATTTAAATGATTCCGATTCGAAAGTAAGAAAAGAATTTTCTTAAGAACTGCATCTATTGTTTTCAAATAGCTCTGTTTGTTAATCCACAATAGAAAGATTCAATCAGATCAAATTCTTATTATTTTATATTTTGCCGAATGGCAACAGACTGGAATAAAAAGCGAAACGATGTGTTTATAAAGATTTGATGCATGATTCCATTTCAAGACCAATGGCCGTTTTGGACTAAAAAAAGTTATGCTTCGTGCAGTGGTAGTATTTATTGAAACGCTGATTCTAGATTCTTTCCGTTAAACTTTTCTTTCGGTTGTTAGAAGCATGATGGTGTCTATAGATTTTATTTTGTCAGGAATGAATTTATGTTTTCTTAGGAAACAATACACTTCCTTTGAACAATAATAAAATATATTATACATCAAAATAAATTCTTTTTTAGTTAATACAATCTTTGGAAATCAATGTTTATTTCAAACTGGCGGAAGTACCCAATGCCAGTTAAGTTAGATTGAGAGTAATATATCTGACAGAGAGAACGTTACCGCTGTAATCCTTCCCTAATTTCGATGCAAAAAGTACGATTCATAATCATACATTTTTCAGTCGGATGCGATATGGAACCCACATAAAAAATTTCGATCGAAAAATAAACTAATAATTATTTATTAGAGAATTATTCTTTCTCATTATAAAAGTAACAATGGCAAGCAGGTTTTGAAGATTTTCGTCTTTCTAATGAAATGGTCGTAAAAGCTTACGTCCAATATTTCACCTATATTCAATTTTAGTCGATTAAATGTGGCAAAAAATTGATCAGAAATCAATAACGCTAGCAAACAAACACGCATACAAATAGACATTTTTAATTCAAAGGGGTTTTGTCCCTGAAGGACTATTGTTTTCGTATTGCGATTTTGCGTCGAAAACATTAAATGCCGCTTCACGTTTCAAACTGTTGCCACTAAATATTGCAGTTCTGTGTTATATTTAAAGAAATTAAATAATGAAGAATGTGCATAAATGTATGTACGTTTCTCGCATTGTGATAAAACGACGGTACCTAGAGCCATCGAATTTTGAATAATGTAATCCTGCTGCGAATATGGGCATCTGAAAGCCCAAATTTGAAATTTGGAGTTTATTTTATTATTGATTTCATATTTTGTAAAACTTTAACGACTTTTTGATTAAGAAACTCAAGAATTTCAAAGCGAGCAATGGTAATGCTGTACAGAAAAAACATTTTTATCTCCAGCGCGTGAGACTGTGTATCGGAAATTTTAAGAATATGCTCAGCTTAAAATTATTTTGCGGCATTGTTCTTCAACTGAATTTTGTAGTTTAAGTGCGAAGAACATGATATTTAATAAATAAAGATAACACACAAAATGTAAAAAAAAAACGCTCCTTTGGATGTAATTTAAAATTTGAAACATTTCAGATTTTCTTTTCTTTTTTTTATATGTATAGATTTTGTAAAACTTACAAATGTTTGATTAACCAACTCTGCGATTTCAAAGCGGGCAGTAGCAACACTTTTCGAAATAAAGCATTTTGATCTCCAACGCGCGAGACTGTTGCCACTAGGATTCTTGCGAAAGTACTGGATGAGTGCGAAAATTAGCGCTTTCAGAGTTTTTAATTAATATTTCGGCTGCTTAAACTCGTACGAAGGTGGGAATAGTCGAAATGGATTCCTACGAATTTTTGGAATAGGGAGTAATGCATTTAATGGTCGGCAATGCTACTTTTATTTCATGGTAAGACTTAGAAATTTTTTATTAGCAAACTCTAGGATTTGAAAGCGAGCAGTGGCAACAACTTTCGAAATAAAGCAGATTTTCATCTCCAGCTTGCGAGACTATTGCCGCTCGGTAAAATGAAGGCGAAAATTATCGTTTTTGCGAGTTTTTAATTAATATCTCTCATTTTAGCTAATTTTTTTGGGGGATAAAAGTGGTTCCAGGACCCAGAAAAAAATTATAGAAAGTTTGGTGACGATAGCTATAGTAATGACTGAGTTATTAGAGGACAAACGAACAAACTTCCTTTTTTATATATATTGATAATAAGTTTTTATATATAAAAATCAATTATCCAATTCTATCCTGATAGCATTTAACTCCAACAATCAAGGTTCTACAGTAAATCAAGTGTTGACGTTTAGTGGAAGACGCTGCTTAACCCGTAATGAAACTCTGAGTTATTAATCCTAGAGTCGTATAAGTTGGTATAGTGTGGAGAGGGTTTCTAATAATATTCACTACATGAGTTACATGCAAAGTAGAGCTGGTCAAAGCAAGTTCAGATGTAAATTTAAAACTGCAAAATCTTCAAAGGCCAACAGATGACTGATTTATTTTTGAAAAAAATCATTGTATGCAGAACATCGATTGCACATAATATATATTCGTAGCTTCAAAAATGCATTTTATTAGCTACAAAAATAATGTACAGATTTAGAAAAATTATCAGTTGTGTATAGCTTTATAAATCATCAAATAAATATAAGTGTAAATCAAGAAGGAGTTTTGCCCTGTAGCGCAAAACTGAGTACTGAGAGACTGAAAGTAGACGATAATTACAATAGACGTGCATCGATAGATAAACCGAAGGATTATTTTATACCCAGGTATTTAATATATGGCTTTAGAAATATCTTATGTTAGTTACAATATTGGTACAAAAGTTCGAAAAAATTATAAATTGGCTGTTGTAATCCATATAAAAAGTACTGTGTCCAGGTAAGAAATATATGGTATTAGGAAAGTCTGTAGTGCTCTCGAGTGTTATGAACTGGATATATTATAAATTTAATGCCTTCAAAATTTGTTAATTGAATACAATGTTAAAAATATTTGAATTATTAAAAAAATCTCAAAGGTTTCAGGTTTTAAATTACGTTCAAAGGAGCATTTTTTAACATTTTGTGTGTTACCCTTAGTTATCAAATATCATGTTCTTCACACTTAAACCATAAATTTCAGTTTAAGAGCAGTATCGCGAAATAATTTTAAAATGAGCATATCTTTAGGATTTCCGATACACAATCTCGCGCGCTGGAGATAAAAACGTTTTTTTCTATACAACGTTGCCACTGTTTGCTTTTAAATCCTTGAGTTTGTTCATCAAAAATTCGTTAAAGTTTTACAAAATACGAAATCAATAATAAAACAAATTTCAAATTTCAAATTTGGGCTTCCAGATGCCCATATTCGGGTGGACACATTCAACATTCAAAATTTGATGGCTCTCGGTACCGTTGTTTTATCATAATGCGAGAAAAATATATATACATTTATGCAGATTCTTCATTATTTCATTTCTTTAAATATAATACAGGGCGATAATATTTGGTGGCAAAAAACTGAAAAGCGAAACATGTTTGTAGTAAATCAACGCAAAATACCAAAATGAAATTAATAGTCCTTGCTGGCAAATTGCCCCTTTGGATTAAAAATTGGTTTTATTACTTTTACTTTGAATTAAAGGTAATGAAAAGCACGCGATCGTGACCTGAAATATAAATTAAAGACCTCATGCTGCGTTGAATAATATTCCATACAGGCACAAAATCTTCTCAAAATGTATCGAGAATAGACTTTTCATGGCCTCAGCGCACATCCACAGGACATCTTGGAACTTCCTTTGACTTTCCAAACATATTCTCTCCTGTACTTATTATTACATCTCAGTATATCCCCAAGACGTCTTCGATAAGTCTCTTTGACAGTGTACAGGATGATAAATTCAAATAAGGATCTAAAATTCAATTTAACTACATTCTGAAGACATCCAGAGTTATCTACTTAGCCTGGTAAATCATCATACCGAGTACTTAGTCTCCCTCTTACTGCATTCATAGGTCTTGTCTCAAAATCTGTTAATAGCTTGAGAACTGTGTATTTGAGATGCCACTTACACAATATATGGTATTAGGAACATATTTGCCTAATCGTAATAATGCTGCAATGTTGATAATTATGAACAGGATATATAAATATCTTATATATAAAACAAATGGCTAATGACATGTAAGACATCCTATGTTTTTTGAAGGCATCGATTGCTAGACAGCGTGCATTTTAAAAGCCCTGTTAGCTTGAGATAACATAATATAATGAAATCAGTCGTCTTCAGGATTTCCTGCAAAACAGATGCTTATAAGTCAGCAGTCATATGCATTCTGTGTTCAGATGTTTCCTTAAGTGTAAAATTAAATTAATGAAATCCGCTTACTAATCAAGAAATCACATATAAGTGAAAACTAGAACATCGTTCAGCTTGATTTGTCCTTTTATGCACCAGATACTTTTATTAACGTTATATCTATGATCCTTTCAACAGGAAACTGGATGTGAATATTGCTAAATCATAGATCACTAGGATTAAGATAAAGCAGTTAACTCTTACGATTTTTCCAGCAGGAAGGTAAAGACCAGTTTCAGTAGCAAACCCGTTTAAATAACGATAAGGTTTTGAGTCCCTCACTGATGGTAGGAATTTGACGAAAGTAAGAACATAAATTTTATTTTAGAACATTTTCTAGTATTAAGTATACATTCAAAACTTTATGTGAAGCATGTGATTAAACAAAATGTTATTTATTCTTTTAGAAAAAATCAGCTGTGATAACAAGATAAAATATAATATAAAGGGGAAACGTCGAGTATTGTATCTATATCACAAAGATTTACTGAGAGGTGAATCTTTGGAGTACATATAAGCTACTGTTCAGTTAAAACATGAAAGAATTTGGTTTAGTTTTCGGACCGGCATTGGTGTTAGTTCTTCTTCTTCCATGCGGATATGGATTACAAAATTGCAAGAAGAGAATGGAAAGGTTCTCCATTATTCCTCAGTTTGCTGATGATGTGGATTCAACAGACGTAGAGGTATTTAATTATTTGTTTTAAGTCTAGAATTCCACAATGTTGCAAAAATAAATATAATTTTCCCCAAAGCTTTGAAAGGGAATATTTTATCTCCTGAATAATATTTATATTTCATTGCTGGAGTATGAATTAAAAAAATATTTTAGCGTCACATAACTAATACGGTTGGGTTCCATAGACTCGTAAATTAAATTAAGCTTTTTCTCTTTAACAAACTTCAAATGGTATATGAGTTGTGTAACTCATATACCATTTGAAGTAGTAATTTTACTTATATTTTAATTAGTAATTTTACTTAGTACTCTTTTTAGTAATTTTACTAATTAGTAATTTTATTAGTACTTAGGATTAGTAATTTTACTTAATTTATTTAATTAGTAATTTTACTTAGTACTCTTTTTAGTAATTTTACTAATTAGCAATTTTATTAGTACTTAGGATTAGTAATTTTACTTAACACTCTTTTTTTTCTAGTAAGTTTACTTAATACTTTAAAAATAATTAGTGTTCCTATGTAACAGTGGTAATTCCCGCGGATATAAAAAGGCAGATGGGGAAATGTGCTCCGATTCTTGGTGCACGTACCATATCAGTTGAAAATTAAGTCTATTATTTCCACGAAAATATCCGTATTTTGGCTTTATTTATAATAATACGAGTTTATCTCAAAATGTAAGTATTTTACATATGTATCAAGCACAGTCTTTACCTTCTTCACTAAATATCGGTACTTCAATAAAATTCTATGTTAACATCGATCGGTGTAACGTATTTTGATGAAGAATGAAGAAACTAAGATGAATTTACTAAATTGTTGAAAAAATATATATTAACGAAATAGCTATGTTTAAAATGCATTCATAGCATAAAGTAATTGAAAGAAACGTTTTAATATTTTTTTTGATAGTGTTATAGAATCATTAGCATTTTTGAAGAAAGAAACACAAAAAATGAGCAATGCTCTGTAAGATCGAAGGTGGATCTCTCGAGTACGTGCCGACTGTGCTACCGTTACACCACGAAGGCCTGCAGAAAGGAAGGAGAAAATACTTTATAGTCTTAATCTTTATGACTAACCCCGTATGACTTAGAAGTAGGCTGATGGAAGTCTGAAGTATGGAAAGAGAGGTATCATAGTAGGTTTTATTTTTAGCAGAGTAAACTGGAAACGCCATTTGTTTTTTTTTTTCATATTTTTTCTGTGTAAGGCAAATGCTTTCTTTTAGGAGCCTACCGAGGAGATATCATTCTCTATAAAAATTAACTTGTTATGTTATTATGATGTACCTACTGAAAGTTCTATAACTCTGAAACATTTTCACATTTGATACAGTAAGTTTACAACATATCTGTTTTTATTCATTGAGAAGACTTTAATGCATTTATTTCAGGAAGTCAGAATTATTGGAAAATTTATGTAAATTTCGTGACGTTAAATGTCATTAGTAATAGTAATTGTAGAAAACTTTCTCTGACGAATAAAATTGTGGTAACCGTTCATACAAAGGGCAGGATTAATTGACAAAATAAGATATATTTTATTTACTAATCTGTTGAAGTCACTCATTAGTAGTGAACTTGAAGAAGTCAAAGAGTAACGAAATAAGTATCGAAAAGCAAATAAAAGCGGTGAGATGTATTAATTAGGAAAAAAAAAAACGGAAAATGAGTTTCAAAACAAATGAAATTTAAAAACAAATAATTATTGAATTTTAAATAAATAAATAAAGGCTAATAAATATTTATTCAGGATGAATCTGAAAAAGTAGGAAAAACTTGGCGGGGTGATAGAATGCAGCTGTAACAGCAATATTCGTCACAAATTGTATGGTCCGAACGCAAGCAGTGAGAAATTAAATAAATGGTAGTTTTCCGCTCTTCACATTTAAGGAATTAATACAAAAATGAGAGGAAATACTTCAGAAAACATTTTACCAACAGGAATGAAACTGATGTATACTGCGGGGGAAAAAAAGGGATAGTTTTATATCTCTCGTTCTACTGGGCAGATTGACGAAATTCAAATTGCGTTTTTCCTGTCTCCAAAGCGCGACTTAGGATATATATTATAGTTATATACAGCATTGTTCTAACATAGGTATTTTGACAGAAAATCGGACTTTTTCTGAAATGACACGCCAACGTTTTTCCATATTTCGATTCTACAACTCAAATTATGCCTAAATATTAAATTTTGTAAAATTTGGTGTGAAATTTACGCAGAAATTCAAAAATATATCTTGGCATATTTTCAGTTTGCGCCAAGAATAATTCACTTGGCGAACTTCTTAATATATGGCAAAATATTTTCCTTTCCCTTTTTACATTGAGCACGAGGGGGAGGGGAAAGTCCCATCTTTCCTATTTTCAAATAATTTTAAAAAAGTGCCTAAACTCCATTTTATGTTTTATCGCTTTAAAAAAATATGCCAAATTTCAAACCTCGCCAATATATAAATTCACGTCCATCTTATAAAATGTTGAATAAAAAACTATAATGTTTTGCAGGTATGCTTAGAAATACATCTACTTTAAGGTGATGGTAAACATTTTACAGGTTATAATTCAAAATTGTTTTTGAAAAGTATATAAAAATTATTTTAAAATACAAATGTTAAAGATAAACCATAAAGAATGGGCGAATTTTATTTGCAATGGACCTAAATTTCGAAATGTGAAAGGAAAAATCAAATAAGTTTAATAAAAAAAAGAGAGATTAATAAATATATACCAAATTCAATTAGTATTGAGGAGCTAAAATTTCGGGAGCTAATTATTTAAAAAACTGCTCGTGCCATTTTTACAAAACTTGGAAGTTTGGCATACGTTGAGTCGTTGAATTGAAAATGGAAAAAATTGACATGTCATTTCAGAAAGAGTTCGATTTTGTGTCAAAATGCTTGTATTAGAATAATGCTATACATAAATCTCATCCTAAGTCACGCTTTCGAGACGTGAAAAACGCAAATTGAATTTCGTCAATCGGCCCAGTAGAACCGGAAATATAGAACTGTCACTCTCCTTTTTTTTCGCAGTGTACATGTTTAAAGAAATTGCTCAAATGACCTTCCGCCAGCTATAATGCAAGCTTCATACCTGCGGGATAGACGCTGATGCGCATTTGCGAAGACACAAGGCATTTCCCAAGCATCACCGGCAACAACGGTGATCGTGGCTACTAGATCCATATTGGTTTCAAAGGGGCTCTCGTAGATCGTCCTGTGGGGCTTTTCATATGGCCCCACAGGAAAAAGTCCAAACACGAGAGATTCGGTTATCTGTGTGGCCAAGCTATGGGACCATCTCGACCAATCCATCGACCTGAAAATTTCGTGGTTCGTATAACCAACCATCCTCTCGGCAGTCCACGGTAGAATATGCCGTTAGGTGCGGGGACCGAACCCTTTTATACCATTTACAATGCCAGCTAGTGGCTCATCGTTTGGGTTCTGCCCAAACTCAGACGAACTGCGTTGTATCATCAGCCTGTAATATTTTGCCTACTTTTTCAGATGCAGCCAGTATATAATAAGCTTCACTATCTTCTCAGTCTTGAATTGAGAAGATTTTATTCACTGAGAAGCTTAAAAATATGCGCCTTTGAAATCATACAAATTAAAAATTTGCGAATACCAAATAGCATTTACAAGTTAAAAATTTATAAAAGATATTTTATTTTCCATATGTTTCTCAGATGAACTGCTTATGTTGTCCAGTAGAACGAGATTTCATGCCGGATGTAAATCTGGCATGAAATCTGCTCTATTAATTTGGAGTCTTGTAGGTCTTGTAGATCGGATATTGGAAATAATTAGATATATTTACTTGCCATCAGAAGTATCATGAACTGCTAAGAGGCCACAATTTTATTTGAATTTTTTACTCAGATGTGCTGCTTTTGGAAGCACATTTAAAATAAATCACTGAAAAATATTTTTATCTTCTTTAGATAACTTATCGCCCAGATGAATCACTGAAATGTGGGAACAGAATTTCTATCGTAAATACTGCTTTGCTACCAACGATTAAACACGATGTGACTGGACAGTGTGAAAACGTCACTATAACCTTGTTTGGTTTTGGTAAGTCGTTCCCGCAATTTTTGTTTGTAAAAAAATCATGTTTTAATTTAAATTCGTGGAAAACGGAATGTAAAATTCTTAAGACATCAGATAGTGTCTTAATGTATGCATAGGTAGGATTTTAAAAAATATTATACTATTAAAATATATTCAAAAGTATATGTAGGAGAGGATGTTTAAAAAACATTACACCATTACTTCAATACGTAATTCTAAAAAAGTTTTCCCTGATAAAAAATAAAACAGGTATGGCTTCCAGTTTAGGATGATCTTGGTCACTTGCAATGTTACTTTTTCACATCTGTGCTCTACAATAAAAGTTTAAATTAATAAGCTGAAAATTTTGCAATTAGAACTGTTTTAGAAAGTTGCAATTTCTATAATTAGCTGTAGTCTAACTCAGGTCTCGCGTAGCCAGTTTTATAGCTGTAACTCTAGTATGCATTTCTACCTAATCAAATCTAATCGGAATGATTTTACCGCGTATATTGCGCTGATGTGCCACGTGACCACCTCCTTGAAGAAATTCACTCTCATTGAATACTTCACGTACACATATCAGGCTCAGGTTTAGGGAGGGAAAGTATCAGGGGGTTCAGGGTCTAAGGATCAGGGAAGGAAAGTATGAAAAGGAATTATTTCTATCAAGCCCTTACGAGCTTTTTTTCAGGGAGCGTAAACACATTAATGGCAGTATAATATATTTATATGGAAATTCCCCCCCCCCGTGTTCAGCATATTGAGATCCATATGATATAAAAGTTATCTTTCAGAAATTTATTTGAAATATTAATTAATGATATTTCGGTAAGTTTCATCGTATTAGATGGTAATTTGTTTTCCCTGACCAATTTATTTATGAAATAATTGAAACTTTTTCCCTTTCAAAAAGGTCGATATAAAAATTTAAATTTCGTAAATTTTCACTGAAAGGAGTCAATTGACTAAAAATCTCCTAGCCTAAGTTTATTTTATTTGATTTCTTAAGTTAAAACAATGACTCGAATGCAGGAACTTTTTGAAAAGATATTTAGTTGGTGCAATCTTTCTAAAATATCCTATATATCTCACCTGTTTTGCCTAGGTAGTTCCGTTTAATCTGATAGGTTAATAAGTGGTAGGGATCATTCGGAAAGTTTCATGTAAGGCATAACCGTCCAATAACTTTGATAATGTAAATAAAGTCCTTCTTTTCCAAATCCTGACAATTACTGGCAAACACAGGATTGAATTGGATTACATTGCTTAGATTATGGCAAAGGATATTTGCCCTAGAGAAGGGATATCTCCGTTGAGGGCTTTATAGCTTTACTAGCGGAAGTACCCGATACCAGTTAAGTTAGATTAAGAGTAATGCATCTAAAAATAGAGAGAACGATACCGCTGTAATTCTTCTCTAATAGCGATGCAAAAAATACGATTCATAGTCATACATTTTTCATATGATGCTGTATGGAAATACATGAAAAATTTCGATAGAAAAATAAGCTAATTCTCTATCATTATATCAGCAACAATGTCAAGCAGATTTTAATGATTTTCGTCTTTCTAATCAAATGGTCGTAAAAGCTCAAGTTCCATCCTATATTTCACCTATATTCAATTTTAGTCGATTAAATGTAGCAAAGCAATTATCGTAATTGATCAGAAATCAATAATGCGAACAAACAAACAAACAAACAAACAGATATTCTTATTTATATGTACAGATTTCGTAAAACTTACAAATTTTTGATCAACAAAGTCTACGATTTGAAAGCGAGCAGTAGCAACACGTTTCAAAATAAAGCATTTTTATCTCCAACGCACGAGACTGTTGCCACTCGGAAAAATGAGTGTGAAAAATTAGCGCTTTCAGAGTTTTTAATTAATATTTCGGCTGATTAAAGTCGTACGAAGATGAGAATAGTCGAAATAGCTTCGCAAGAATTTTTGGAACTGTGAATAATGTATCTAATGTTTGGCAATGCTATTTTTATTTCATCGTAAAACTTCGAAATTTTTTATTAACAAACTCTAGGGTTTGAAAGCGGGCAGTGGCAACAACTTTCGAAATAAAGCAGATTTTCATCTCCAGCTTGTGAGACTGTTGCCATTTGAAAAAATGAGGGCGAAAATTGTCGTTTTCCGAGTTTTTAATTAATATCTCTGATGTTAGCTATTTGTTTTTGGAGAAAAGTGGACATTGACCATTTCTAGGAACCAGAAAAGAATTGTAGAAAGTCTGTTGATGATAGCTATAGTAGTGACTGAGTTGTTAGCGAACAAACAAACAGACTTTCTTCTTTATATTGTGAAGATAGATAAGGAAAACTGGCTCATACTGACTTTTTCCAGAATTTGAATCCAAATGAGTTACTAACTGGTATTCATCTATTTTACCACTCGGCCACTGGCGGACACTAAACACCGATTAGATTATATTATTAATAATGTTCTTTAGCTCATTAAATATAATCACGAGAAAGGATAATAATAAAAAATTAGTGATAATAATTAACAATGAATTCTCTCTGAAGGACAAAATGTTATAATGAGTAAAACATTCTCTATCGGAAGGTGGTAAAGTAAAAGTGAAACAAAAATAATTTACATAAATGCAACACAGAATTCGAAATAATGTTTTCTGAAGTCGTTTTTAATTAAGTCATGATAATTAACCAATAAATACAATTAATATTGCATTTAATTAGGTAATTCTAATTAATCTTTTAGTAGTTACAGCACCGCAACATGTATTTTAATTTACACCAGTTACGTATGTCTTTAAAAAACAACACATATGTAAAAAGAATAAGGAAATAAATTATATTGCTCCTTTTAACTTCCCGTATAAATACAATCTTTATTTTCCTATGTTTGTAATAAAATAAAAGAATTGCATAATTAGCGTAATAACAACTTACTTAAATGTGCTAATGCCTTTGCATGTAAATGAACTGGAAATACAAATTTATGAAGCGTACGTTAATTAAGCTTTATCATTTCCTCAAGGAAATGCTGAGAAAATGCTTCTAAATCAAACTATAAATGTTCAGCAGAAAGTCAACGACGCGTAAAATCAAAGCAGCAATCTTTAGTAGATAAAGATAAGCATGAAAGATAATGAGTCTAGCTGTTCGGAATACGTTTTAAACGGTTTTCGAATTTCGATACTCATTATTTGAGATTCTTAATTGAATATCTATCTGTTTTTCAGACAATCAGTTTCCTTCTAAATTTTTTTCATTTTTATCGTTTAAAACATTCTAGCAAAAGCTAAATGTGGCAAAAAGCTAGCTAAATGTGGCAAAAAATTTATCGTAATGGATCAGAAATTAATAACGCGAACAAACAAACAAACACACAAACAGACATTCTTATTTATATATACAGATTTCGTAAAACTTACACATTTTTGATTAACAAACTCTACGATTTGAAAGCGAGCTTTTACTGATTACGGTAATCAGAATTTCATATTTTTAGGTTTTGCTATTGTGTCTTGATCTGTGCAACCTGAAGCTCAATCAACATTGAAAAAAAATAAAATGGTTTGTATTGGTGACATATTAAATGACGTTAAAGGCACCTTTTCGTAATTACAGTAATGTTACATGTATATTATTTTAGCTTCCAAGCTACTTTAATTTATATCAATTAGATATGTTGTCGTAAAATAAAATAGTGATTTGACTTGTTAAGATTTATTTGAGTTTGTTCCTTTTAAACTTCTCAGTTTGTTAAGGAATTAGACTTTACATTCAAAAGATAAATTAAAAATCTTATGGTTTACTGAATGGCAAAATTCTGAGAATGGAATACGTACGAGACGGCACAGAAGACAAAGTTTATGTTTTACGCAGTGGTATTACTTGTCAGGGTGAGGGGATAATGTACTCACGGCAGCTTAACGTAACGTAACAGCTAAAATACTTTGGAAGCGCTTTACTAAGTACTAAGCTCACTTAAAATTATCAATCCGTAACAAGATTTACTTGATATTTCTTTCCTTTCGTTCTGAGAATATTAATGATTAATTGCCTTAGTATTAATAATACTTAAAGATACAATGAATTTAAACTTTGGAACTCTGTGTGAATTTAATTTTTTAATATTCAGTTCAATGATAAACTGTGAAATTCTGCTCTTTATGCATCATCCTGATATGTTCTAAAGAGGAAATACATTATATAGTTCCGAAAGCAGAAATTGAATTTGAGAAGACAAATACCATAATATTATTTAAAATTCATCTGTTTCTCTTTTTATGTTACAGGTCCATTTCCTGTCTTAGGCGTTCCATTTGCCCACTGGTTAGTATATAACATTCCGTCACCTGCTTTAGCAAACGGTTACAGAGGAGTAGAAGGAGACACGGAAGTCAAATATTTACCTCCTCTCGCACCTAACAGTAAGTGCTCAGTTTAATTTTGACAATTTTAATAATGGTTTCGACATTTCTTTTTTAACTTAAAAAAATCATAATTTAATGTACCCAGACCTCTAAAATTTCATTGGAATCATTTTCCCGACATCGGTTATGGGTGTATTTTTAATTATGTAAAACTATGTGATGCATAATGAAAACGAATGCATTCCGAGTAATTTATATTGCGTTTATTAATTTACTGTAGTATATTTCAGGAGGAAAACGCCAGTGGTTTCGAATATCCGCTTTGTCGAAAGTTAATGTAGCTAGATTGCTTACGTAACGGTCTTACAAAAATAAAGCGATGGAAAGAAATTAAATAATTAATATATATATATGTATATATGTAATATTAGCACAATTTTGGAAGCACTGAATAACACTGAGATGTAGAAGCGTAAAAATGCTCATTTGCGAAGATACTTGATGCTTAGATGGTCCATCCATTTTGAAGAAGAAGCAGTCGAGCCGGATTAAATTCCATATTTAATTATGTTAATATTTGTGGCCACAATTCACTTGGCACTCCAATCTTGCTTATATTAGAACATTTACAATTTTGATACTATAACGATAGAAGCGAACATGGCAGCGCATAGATGATTGCGACAGCGTCTTAACAGGATAAAAGCGTAAGTGAAAAGGAGAAAAAAAAAGAGTGTCGCAGTACTTCAGAGGAAGAAGGGAGGGAGTCAAAAAGTTCTGGTTTACAACTACTTTGATTGGGCAAGAGGTATCTGCATTAAGCTTTACGTAAGATCACATGATTGATTTGAATGACGCACTTTAGACTTGTAGCGCTATTTTTATGACAGAGAGATGAAGTCCCTAAATTAAATAAAAAAATAAAAGAGGTTATATCCAATTAAATTTAGAAGTTTGCTTTCATATTTTTTATTTTACACATTCCCGCCTTTCAAAAATAAAAAGGCGGAGCGATAGGGAAGCCTTTTTGAGAGAAAAAGCGTTAGAGCCGCAAAATATGAGAGATGGAAAAAAATGAATTTGATAAAAATTAGGTAAAGTATTTGAAGGTTTTACTTAGGGAGGGTTTCTGATACCATTAATATTTTTGTACTATTGTTTAAATTTCTCTGAATTTATATTTTTGCTGTATTTTAAGAAAGACATCATTGTTTGAAAATTTTAAATTGTAGGTATTCTTTAATGTATTCTGTATTTATTTAATGTTTTCAAGATAAACGTTGAAGGCTCTCACCTTATGAAAAAATGCATTTTTTTAATCTAAGTATTTTTATTTTTACATAAAATAGAGAGTGTTTTCAATTTCTATAACGGAGTGAATTAGCAGATCGGAAAAGGACAGGTGCCTCTATGAAAGGAACGGATGCCTTTTCTACAGTAACTGCTAGTTTGGCAAATCATTTGGCCACCGGCGAAGAATAAACACCGGTTTGCCCAACTAATAAACCAATGTGAGGGATATGTTAGTATTTAGAGAAAGTTGTGGGTGTTCAGGTTTAGTAAAGAATAAGTAAAATTTGAAATTTCTTAATAATAGTGAAAAGTTTGAAATTTGTTGTGTTTATCAATGATGTATACAAAATTTTTATATTTTAAAATACTTTTCCTAAAAATATAATTGTGGAGATTCTAAAAAAATAAATTACGGTAATTTTAATTCGAAAAAATAAAAAGAGAACAAGATTTTTCTTTTCTTCCTTCTTATTGTAGAGTAGGATTTAATTATATTTTTGCAAAATTTAAAAAGACTTTAACTTGATAAATTATTTGTCTTCAATTTCAGTTTTAAATTTGTGTAATGCTGTATTATTCTGAAGTAATATGAAAGATTTTTGAAAGAAAAACAAAACACTTTGAGAATTGTACAATGGCAAAAACCAGTTACCCTGTTTAAGGAACGGAGGCTTTTTGACCTGTTGTACCTAAGCATTCCCCAACCATCAGCAAAATTACACACACACATATATATATATATATATATATCTCTCTCTCTCTCTCTATATATATATATATATATATATATTGTGTTT
>KK122206.1:16183-32408 GCA_000611955.2 Stegodyphus mimosarum
TAGATCAAAATAACTTTAAAGTATGTGTTATTATTGAAGTTCCATTGAGAGTAATATAAAATCTGAAAGCTATGAGATTTGTTTGAAGTATTTGCCTTAAAAAATTTTAAAATATCATTCAATTAAAACTTTTAATATTAATGCAGAAAAAATTCAGAAAAATATTTGATCATTCGGAATTGTGGTCTATATCCTGATTCTTTTAACTGCTGCTTCTCTTTTTGATATTAAATGCATTTACATTTTATTATTATTATTATTATTATTATAGCTTCTTAGGCTAACTAACCATCAAAGATAAAAATGTTTCAAAAACTGTATTTGTTTTATCAAGTTGTTTGTAGCAGCATCTGGCACTCAATTAATAAATTTTATTTTTATTTTTGAATTGTATTTCTTATATATGTTGCAATTGGATCATGGGATGCAGATTTCAAGTTAAAATCGGCAACAACTTACAGCTAGGCAATTACGATCGGCCTACTAAGTTCAAGAATAAGTGCTTCGAGAATTAAAGATACAGAGTATAAAATGAGTTGCTGAAAATCGCAAAGCCAAATAGCCAGGCCAACAATTGCTTCATCGTAAATTAACGCTGCGCAGATACTTGTACACTTAATCAATAAAGAAAAGATTTCATTATTTTAAGATTCATGCACTATGCATTTCTTTCACTGAAAAGCTTAAGTACGAGGCTTACAACAAATACTTCTCACAAGTGGCAATACTTTCTATTATTTTGTTAGGTTATCAAATCAGCGACCTAAATCCAATAAAAATTTCAAAGTGGTCTCTATCGAGATGTTTAAAATAAAACTCTGAAACATTTTACATTGTAATGTAAAAATATTTAATAATTACTAAAATGTTCCTCCAATAAAGTCCATCTGTTTTATTTCACCTCCTAGTTTATCGTCCTTTTTCTAAAATAATTTGAATTTCAAAGATTAAATCAACCGTTTATTATTTTTTAAATCAAGAGCCTGAACAAAGATTATTTTCCTTTTCTCCTCGAGCAGAATGAACAGGGATTATTTGACCTTTCTGTCACACAGAATTTCTTTCGCTGCTTTAAACAAAAGACACTGATATGCGTTTGTAGAATTTTTTTTAATCATTTGCAACTTTCAGATCGACGCTGACTTTGAAATTCACTTCATTGTCAGTATATTGTAACATTTAAGATTTTTCAACAGTTTAATCCCTGTCTTCCGTTTGATTGCCGTTACATATAATATTGTTACGAATTTTGTACACAGATAGGTAATTTTAGTAAAATTATGCGTAAAATTATTGTATTCCTTTTGTATAATATAACATGAAAATTTAAAGGATCGAAGCTTGCTGGAAAAGTAAAAATACAGGGCAAATCTATTTAACATCCAATAAATGACTATCTCGCTAATTCGGCGAGATATCGCTAAGCTGGCAATGGTTTTGACGACTAACTTTTGTCGCCAAACTTGGCGAAAATTCACCCACACTCGACAAACTTGGCGATATTTTGGTCCGGCCCTTGGATCACTGTCATAGGTATTGTAATTGAATAAATGCAATTAATTTCATGTGTACCTGTAACTGCATTTGGCCCTCATGTGACTTCCAGTAAGTTCGAGAAGCTGAAAGTATTAGAAATATCTCGTCGGCCGGGTGAAAAACAGAAGGCTAGAGAGAGCATCTGCTTTCAGTTGTTGTGGTGAGTTGTTAATTCAGAGCGACTTCAGAGTATTGAAAGCTTCGTCTTTAGATGAGCTTTGCTTGCATGGTGTTTAACGTTCTTAGTAGTTTGAAGTGTAACTACTGATTGTACATTGTGATACTGTGAATTCCTGTACCATTATTTCTGTGGGAAGTTCCAGAATTCTAAAGTGTTCCTTTGATAAAATAAATTTTATCAACCTATCAACGGACCTGTGTGCATTCAATCTATTTTCAAACCCGTCAGCACGCAACACTATATTCGCTCAGACTAGTTATTCAAATGAAAAACAGACTGGAGAATTTAAAAAATTGCAAAATGTTCCCTGCAACTCCTGCCTTTCTGCATAAAGAACTGTTACGCTGTTGGGAATTATTTGCGCCAGTTTTCAGCTAAATGTACTTGGAAAGGAAATGGCGCTATTCTGAAAACACTGGCGAGTCCTGTGCATTTCAGGCCCTAAATGAACTCCTTTTTTATTGCAGTTGGTTAGATAAGGGTCTAAAGCACTCGACATTTTCAAAGAAATATAGTAAAAAGGTAACTCTATTGTTTTGTTAACAGTTGAATGTCTGAAAGAGGTCTACCTTTTAATTATATATTTTCTCTTTAACTGCAAATCAATTACATTATTTCACCGTTGAGCTTCTTTCCAAATGAAGCAAATTAATTATGCATTTTATTTTGACTTTAGTGCCTGCATTTTATAAATATATATCATTTGTTCTGCTTTCTTTTTCAGTCAAAAACAGGTACACATTCTTCATTTATTGCCAGAAAGAATACATTCAGCCCGGCAATAAATTCCTTGCGAATGTTGATAGAATTAATTACCAGCCAAAGAGTGTTGCGAATGCTCACAATCTCGGAAACCCAATACTTGCACAATTTCTTATTTTGGTACTCTCTAATACAGGTTCATTGGAAGATGTTAATTAATTATTGAAAAGGTAATTGTAGCCGTTTCTCCATTATTGCTGCTGGGTTTTTCTGAATAAGGAATAAAATTATTTATTGAAACTAATTTTTGTTTTCATTCTTGAAAATTTCTACACTGATAATCAGAAACTTCGAGTGTACATATTGTTTGGAAACCTCAAATCTTTCTCATGTCATTGTTAGTTTTGATGGTGTATTAAATGTTAAATGAAATGAAATGATTCAAGTACTTTAATTAAACCACAAATTAAGCCACTCCTGCACATAGCGCAGAAATTACGTTCATGAACTTCAGATCAAATAATATTCGCTGAGCATTCAGATTTTTAAAAAAGAGGGAAATTCAAATTATAATCTAAATTCTAAATACACTGAAGTTCCACAGGGAATTAGGGATAGCAAGTCAATAATGACTCTCAATAATAGGCCTCTTCTGGTTTTGATAATGGCTGCCACACGACGAGGCATAGATTCAATAAGTCTGTCGAAGCATTTTACGGGAATGGCTTGCTAAACATGGGATAGAGTTAGATGTGTCGGTTAGGTGTGAGATTCAAGATGTGTCGTTAGTGTGATGTGGTTTCACACCTTTCTCCAAAGTATCCGAGAGGATCTCAGTAGTATTTAAGTCAGGGCTTCTAAGTAGTCAGTTCATGACAGAGAAGCAGTGGAATGCTCATCCAACCGGAATCGGTGAGAGGTGCAGTTATCTTGTTAGAACACTCTAGTCCCGTGTGAATGACGGGACAATATAAATGAATGGAGATGATCGCCCAGCAACTCTACGTCGACGAGCCATATTGAGGGAGGTTGGTACAAGTACCAAAGATCTCATACACTGCCAAGAGAAAATACCCCAGACCATGATTGAGCCGCTATGGCCTTGCACATTTCCAACTTGGCATGCAGAATCCATAGCTTCATGAGCCTGATACCATATTCTCAAACTTCCCTCGGTTTAAGTAGTCGAAATCGAGACTCATATTTCCATGCTATTCATTTCCATTCTCAATGTTCTCTTGCCCAAGCAAGACGTGGAACTCCATGGAATGCATAGAGCAATGGTACTCTCGTGGGTCTACGGTTTCCGAAGCCCATATGAGTGAGAGTTGTTTCATCTGTTTATTCATTATATGACTGGCACCTTGAATGAGCTGGGTGGTAATTTGAGGTAACACGTTGCTTCGCTGACTATGTACAATATGGCTGAGCGTCTCACACACGCACGTGTAAGACTAACTGTCCTTTGCAATTTACCGGATAGCTAGTTTTTTCCGCCACATCCGTGTATTCTCAGTATACTCTTGACGATGTCGGCCTTGAAAATCCTATCCCTCTGATGATTTCGGACACTGAATGGCCCATGTATCGAGTGCCTACTTTCTGTCTGCGATTGAAGGTGTCTAAATCAGAAATTTTACCTATACTGGCAATTGAAACTATCGATTAACAACAACCATAGTACTAGCTATGTGTGCATTTAAAACAACTACCTCACGTGAAGATAAATGAGGCACAGCACTATAAAAGTTTCGCAGCTATGTCTGGTCCTAATTCAGTGGTAGTTCAGTCTATTATACGCTTTTCCCACATGCAGCTATTGAGCGTTATACTGCCTTTTGATTCCCGAATTACGGTCTAGTTTATTTTGTTTTACATATTAATTAAATTTGTATTTTATTTATTACATTGAATTATTTTACTTAGATTTGTATTGTAAGGAAACATTCCAGTAACCCTGAAATTTAGAAGAATGCTCATTTAAGCTAGAACTGAAAACAAAAGTGAAAAATCTCTTTACAGGTAATCTTAAAAGTCATTCATATCGAATTATTTATCTCACAATGACAATTAGCACAACATAAAGAATATCCTTTTTTACTGATTTAATTACATTTTATTTTTCCTGAATTTGCTTGTCTCACGATGACAGTTAGAAAAAGAATATCCCTTTTTACTGATTTAGTTGCATTTTAATTTTCACGAATTTGCTTAACACATGTAATTTTGGCTTTAAAGCATTGGGTTGAAACATAAGTAATGGCCGTTTTTAAATTTAAAAAGTTTTATTTTCAAAAAACAATAAATTAGTCAATAGTATCCGAGTTTTTGGACTTTCCCCATAGACCCCAAGATGTCGAACTATAGTCAATTGGCTACAACCCAATCGTTCGGCTAATTTTCGGTTTGACGCGTTCTATCTTTGTACAGAAGTTGATTAAAACGCCCTTCATCAAACTTATTTGGTCGTCCGGAAAAGCAGCGTCTTTGAGATCGAAATTTCCACTTTTGAATTTGGCAAACTAATTTCTTGCAATTCGTTCAGGCATTACACCTCCATACACTTCACAAATCTCTCGGGCAGCTTCTGCAGCATTGGCGCCTTGATTAAACGCAAAAAGAAGGTGTCGAAAATGCTTATTTTTGTCGACTTGACATTCCATTTTAATGATCTGAAAAATAACAAAAGTTATCTCAGAGAAAAAAATCAAATACGCCATCTTGTAGAGGGAAAGATTCTCTTTCGAATAACACAAAGCATTATGCCAATATATTTTATTTTTACCGTGTAATTTTAAATACAACATAAACGGCCATTAGTTATGTTTCAACCCAATATTTTATTGTTATTTTAAAATGCTTAATGAAATATTTATTTTGAAGAATAGAACCAGCTTGTTTTTGTACAAGTTTCCCTTTTTTGTTATCTCAAACCGGATTTTGAAAAAAAAATCTGTAGCTTCTTTTGTGAAGAATTGCAAAAATTTAAATTTCTTGCTAAAAATGAAGTATTAAAGACGAAAATATTTTAGTTATGAATTCTTGAATATTTTCTGTTTACTACGAAAAGATTCATCGTTTAAAAGAAATATTACAATAAATTTGGTAATGCAAATCATAAAAAATAATGCAAAGGAAAAAGTACATATACGAATTTGTCTCAGAGTTGAGTTCAGTAGTAGTATCTTGGGCGCCGAGAGCGATCGACCGAGTCGGGAGCTCTTCTTTAGTGCTTTGCCGTGAAGCTCTCTTCACTGTCATAGCCTGATAGCTGAAGGCTGTGTTGCTGATTGTTTCAGCATGTTTGTCAGAGTTTTTCGACGATTCTTAACCGTCTTTGGAACTATTCTGTTTAATACTTCTTCATCAAGTGTTGTCATCAATCACTCAAAATCTACGAAGACGTAGAACGCATGTTTCTAGTTTAAAAGCGGGCGAAACATTTGCTTTATAATCTGTGAAAATTTCAAAGCTTTATGTCTAATGCATTTTTAGATGTTGAAATTTTACAGTTATAAACGCAAAATAGTCTAAAAACTCGGAAGATTTTCAAAAATTCAGGAATTAAATTACAATTTTCATGCAAGTTTCACTTAAAAGATATTTTTTCGCTACATTTGGTGGTGCAAACAGTACAATTCTACTATGTTAGTTTGTTCGTTAAACGAAGGTACACGAGAAAAATCCATTAAACGTTAAATAAAAAAGTGTAAATAAAATTTAAAAAAAAAATCACTTCATCACATTGCATTATCTTTCTAATGAAACAACCGGCCGGCAGAGCGTGTACAAAATTTGAAATTGAGAACATATCAGAAAATAGGTTAAAATTCGATGATGAAGTTACACTCACAATGCATCATCAAGCGTGAGCTAAACATGGAAGGATTTTAAGTTTTACTAACGTCCATTTTATTTTAAAACTTTGCTATCCTCTCTGATTTTCCATTTCCGGCCAGAATAAGCGCGAGTAGAATTGTTTATGCAAATGAGGTTGCAAACTGTATAAGTATTTAAAACATGGCTTTTAGCCATGTCAAGAAATAGAGAGCGACTTCTCGCTGCTTTACCAGCTACGTGCTTTTCATGTCTGCCTCTAAGGCCAGAACTTAGTTCTCGCTGATATTTGAAGACGTATTGTAGTTTTTTCATTCCCCTCACTACATACGTAGTGTTAAAAGGCCAATCTTCGAGTGACGACTCTCTGTAAAGCATCTAGGTTTAGTCCTTATTTAGTGAAGTCAGTTTATTTCTTATTTTCTACTTTTAGACCATGTGCTGGTCTCTGTATCCCGAAGTACGGGAACGGCTGTATGCTGTGAGAAATAAAGGATAAATTTAACCCTTCTTATCTTTGTTGTATCTTCTACACTCGCACGAACATAGTTTTGAGTAAGCTCCCTGTTCCTTTTCAGGACTCCAGTTACGTTTGCAAAGGCAAGTAGAAGGAATAGCAGTCCTGACAAACATACAATAAAAGCCTGGACTAAGCCTGAAAGTCAAGTTTAAAGAGTTTACATTTTGCAGAAGGGCAGCAATTGAGAACTGGCTATCTGCTGTGGTGCGCGAAAAATAAATAAATAAAACAAATCTGAAATATTATAGATTTTAACGGTCGCCCTAAAAAGATCGTTAAGATTTTTACGCTGTTGTTTAGCTCGCAGTATGCATACAGTTCAACAATAAAATCACATAATTTTTAAAAACAGCATAACAGAATGTTTTTAGTATTCGCAATGCAGTGTGAAGTGTTGCCGAATCATTATAAATGCACAGTTCCACTTTTCATTCGAGTCTGCTACCATTCAGCCAAATTTTAATGGGAAAAAAGTATGCTGTTTTCAAATATTTTGTAATTTTACTGTTACATTGATTTTGTATGGCACAAGTGCGAAGAACGTGATATTTAATGAATAAAATTAACACACAAAACGTTAAAAATAAAAGGACAAAAAGAAGTTTAAGCCATCTTACAAAGAAATCTGTACATTGATATGATAAACTGAGAAGAACCTGAATAAAAATCATCAGGAAATTTAGTAGGGATATGTGTAAAGGGTATGGCTTTGATACACGTTTCTTATTCCATTTTTCGAGTAACACTGGATTTTGACTTGCTTTGTCTCGATGCAGTTCTACTCATTGATGGCACTGTGGGTCAAGAGATTAGACGACTTTTTTTGCTCTAAAACTCGCTTCACTCGAATTTTTTTAACTGCAGGTTTGTTCAAGTCTAAATTATCGTCTGCTACTTGACAATTCCATTTTCGTGTAAAATGGCGGTTTTAAAGAAGCAGTGAACGGAAGCCTGTGCTTGTGTTACTTACTAAGAAAATTATTTGTGTTTAGTTATTAAAATTGCTGTGAAAGCCATGATGTTTCGGTATCTAAAGCAACTACAGATAATACTGTCAATAAGAAAGAAAAAACAAAGTCGAAGTTTGAATTCAAGGAGAAAAACTGTTCAAAATATATATCCAAGAAAAAACGAAATACTTCAAATGTTGCAAATATAAGAAATTTAATTTCTAAAAGAAAATTTGCGAAGTCAAAGGACAGTTCGATAACCATTAAAATGTTCAATGTCAACTATAAACAAAGTGATTAATGCTGATTTGAATCTTAAAAAGGCGAACAAACACATGTTCATCGTTTTTATCTACGACATATCACTGCAGGTAGAATGCGCTGCATAATTCTTTATGAGAAATAATTATTTCGGGCAAAAATTGTCAGGATAGATGAATCTGGGGTATATTTAAATGACTGTAATAAAAAAAGATCCTTTTATTATCATCGAAGAGAGGAAAATGGCTTAGAACGTGGTTCAAAGAATCTAAACAAAGGTTTTCAAAGGATTTAGGATTGTTGCTGGTTTTTGATATAACGACAAATAAAAAACAAAAAGAGTGCAGAAAACTGTTAAGGTCAACTACAGATATTACAGGAACATATTTTATACTCAATTTTCAAATATGGAATACAGCCTCTGTAATCCACATAGCACAAAATTTTTCTCAAGATATCCTGAGAATAGACTTCTCAAGGCTCCAGGGCGCATCCGCAGCGCTTCTCTGAATTTCCCTTAACTTCCCTAACATATTCTCTTCTGTGCTTAATATCGCATCTCAGTATATCCCCAAAACATCTTCGATAAGTCTCTTTGACAATGTACTGGACAGTATGAGGATTTAAAATTCAACTTACTACGTGCTGAAGACATCCAGAAACATTCCCTTAACCTCTTAAAAATCCTACCGAGAGCTCAATCTCCTCTTGCACTCATGGGTCTTGTCCCAGTATTCTAATAGCTTGAGAACTGACTATTTGAGAAGCCGCGCATAGAATATATGGTGTTAACGCATTTGCTTAATTGCAATATTGATAATTATGAACAGACTATATAAAAATATTATCTCGTGAATGGTATGCAAAAGGTCTTACATTTTTTAAAGGCATCGATTGCTAGAACGTGCATTTTAAATGTCCTGTTAACTTGAGATAACGTAATATAATGAAATTAGCCAGGATTTACTGCAAAACAAATGCTTATGGATAAGGCAGCAGTCATTCTGTGTTCAGATGTTGCCTTAAGAATAAAATTAAATTAGTGAAATCCGTTTAGTAATCAAGAAATCGCATATAAGTTAAAACTAGAACATCGTCCAGCTTGATTTATCCTTTTATGCAACAGATATTTTTAGTGACGTTATACCTATGATCCTTTCAACAGGAAACTGGAGACCAATATTGCTAAATCGTACATCACGTTGGGCCTAAGATTAAGATAAAGCAGTTAACCCTCATGATTTTTCCAGCAGGAAGGTAAAGATTCAGTAATACACCTGTTCAAATAAAGATTACTTTTTCTGCCTCTCACTGGTGGTAGGAATTAGACGAATGTAAGAACTTCAATTTTATTTTAGATCAACTTCTAGTACTTACTATACATTCAAAACTTTATGTGAAGCATAAGATTATATGAAACATTATGCTTTTTGTTAGAAGTATTCAGCTGCGATAACAAGGTAAAATATAATATAAAGGAGAAACTTCGAGTATTGTACCTAGATCGCAAAGCTTTACTGAACGGTGAATCCTGGGAGCAAGCTACTATTGAGTTAAAATATGAAAACATTTTGTTTAGTTTTCGCAGCAGCACTGCTGTTAGCGTTTTTCATTCCGTGCGAATGTGGATCAAAAAAGTGCAAGAAGAAGATGAGGAGATTCTCTATTATTCCTCAGTTTGCTGATGATGTAGATTCAACGGAAGTAGAGGTATTTAATTAATTATTTTAAGTCTAAAATTCCACAGTGTTGCAAAAATAAGTATAATTATTTTCCAAAGTTTTGGAAGGGAATATTTTATCTCATAAGTAATATTTATATCAAATTGCTGTGATACAGATTATAGAAATTACTTTTAGCTTCGCATAGCTAATACGACTGGGGTCCATAGACTCGTAAATTAAATTAAGCTTACTTCCTTTAACGCATTTCAAATGGGTTATCAGTTGTGCTGAGAACAATTAGTAATTTTACTTTATGTTCCTTATAATCTTTAAAAATAATGTTCTTATGTAACAGCGATAACTCCCGTGGATATACAAAGACAGAGGGCGGAATATGCTCCGATTCTGGTGCCTATACCATATCAATTGAAAATTAAGTTTGTTAATATTCCCCAAAATATCCATGTTTTAGCTTTATTTATAAAAACACGGCTTTATCGCAGAGTATCATAAATATTTTACATATCTGTCAAGCATAAGCTTTACCTTTTCGAATAAATATTGTTACTTAAATAAAATGCTTTGTTAACACCGTTATGTTTAACGTATTATAATGAAGAATGAAGAAACTAAAATTAATTCACTTGTAGAGACATTAAGTAATTTTTTGTAAGTAGGAGATGTGAAAAAAGAGCATCGCCTTCGCCGGGAATCAAACCACGGACCTCTCAGTTACGCGTCGAGCATGCTGACCCCTACGCCACGAAGGCATGCGAAGAAGGTGGGAGAAATACCTTATACACTTAATTATTGAAAAAGTATGCAGTGTCCTTAGAGCGTTAAAATTTCGTGTATGGGACTGCTATAACATATAGTTGCGCACATCACTTTTTCGTTGTAATTAACCTCCCCGAACTTATGTAAGTATATGTACACATACATATGTATCTTTATATATATCCATTCTATTACTCGGCTCCGTGAGCTCAATATCTTTATATTTATATGATGGTAAATTGTGAATTTTTTGCTTTAAAAGTTGTAGGGTTTATATTTACTTTAACTAACATTTATTTTACGTTATCTTTCCTGTTTGGCCTTCATTTTCCCCCTAGAAATGCCCGTGTCAGAGTATGTAAATTGTAGTAGCACGCGCAGTTTATTCAAATTTAGTGGAAGCTAGTTGAATTAAATAGGAAAGGTAACCAGAGTGTGAGAGTCTTGCTTTGAAGTTACGCTAGTGAGGCTGCTCGGTAGAATTTAGATGGGTGCGTGTCGGCCTGTGTGCCTAGCTTTGCAAAAGTGCTAACTTTCAACTGTTAATCAGTAATCTTGCTGAATCTCAGCGGTAATTAAAAACGCGGTTAGTTTAGGATCTCAGATCCTCGTCCGGTAGTGTTTTGATATTTGTTCATCAAGTCATTACTTTCAGTTTTACGTTCTATTTCAGTTGAACCGCCGGGTTGGCACTGTTTGTGAACGTCAAGCAGACATATTTGTCATTTTAAAGATAAAATAAAAAAGGGCTTTAACCCCCTCTTACGTTTCTGTGTAAATTCACACATAGTAGCAGTCACTACCCCAGTTTCTGACAAGTTGGGGCCACGAGATCTTATAAAGTGATTGATTATATTGTTTATATGTTCAGGTTAAAGCTTTTGCGCGTTAGTTAATCTACATACCTTTAGTTAACCAGCATATTATTGACAATTCTGCAAGTTTTAGAATTATCAACAATTTAAATGTATAAGTAAGGCTAAGTCTAACTCTAAATAGAATAGTGAATTAAATGTAGCAGCTTTAGCGTCTTTTTCCCAAGTGGGACCAAAAGTAAGCTTCCAATTTTACGCACCCAAATATCTGTCTTCCTGCCGTCTGGCCGAATTGCTTGTTTTTACGTATAAACTGTAATTGTAAAAATTGATTTTTAACTGTGTCTGACTGAAAGTGGAGATTTATGTTTTTCTGTATTTTACAATTTTTAATAAAGATGTTTTGAGGGGTTTTTTTTGGTATTTTTGCCTTGCCCCGAAATTAGGACTGAATTAATTGAATAAGAAATATATCTCTAATGAAATTAATTTTAAATGAAATGCAACAACAAATGTGTATAATTTAATAGGCCGTACAAGTAAGTCATGTGATTTTCGCATCAAATATTTTGGTTAAAGTCTTCTGCTGCATTAATTTTTCTGGCTTTATGTAATCTTAAGAAGACTTTTCAGCTAAATATCTTTTAAATAAAATGGGCTGTTCATAGAATTATAATTTCATATTAAAAATGAATCAAATTAAGTATGCTCTCAAAATTTGACAATTTTGGTTTTTTTAAACATTTTTAGTATATATATATTAAACTTTAAATTTTTTCGGCTTCTCTACAAAGTTTTAACCCTGGAGTTCTTTCTTATTGCATTATTTTATTCTTCATAAAACCCTGCTTCTCTAACTTGCAAAATGAACCCTGAAAAGTGTTTTCAAATTTATGCAATAAATATAATTTATTTTATTTTCAAATTAAGCCCTTTTTATCCAGAAAAGATCCACTTTCAAACATTCGATTATGTGGCTTGAATATTTTTGAAGTTTCAGTATTTTCACAAAAATGGTTGCCATTCCTAAAAATGTAAAATTCCAATTTTGTGTTTTGTTATGCTTTTCGAAACGTCTTTGAAAATTTGCGTTTGAAAATTAATAGCTCCTTTTAGCGATATTTGTGCATGATTCTTAATATTTAAATAACGATATCTGCAGTAATTTTTATAGTATTAAGACAGAGAATTTTTTTTTAATTTAAGCAACAATTAGAAACATTTTACTCTTGAAGAACACGCAACTATATCTGATTGCCTTCGAAATCGAGAGAGTTTTGTTCAAAATCAATACCATTCTAGAGATTGCTTTAAGCCTAATTTCAAAATTTTGAATTGGAATGATTTTCTTCCCATTAGATTCCAATTAAACATTTGTTACCTTTACTTTTTTTTTCCTAGGGAGCTATTGTAAAAAAAACTGAATATCGTATGTTTTGCTAGAAACTGTTATATCACAATTCTTGTTAAGGCCAAATGAATACTGCCTCTTTTATATGGGAATGAAAGTAAATTGTCTAGAAGGAGTTCCTAGTTTAACTTTGCGTTTATAAAATTAACTACGGCCATCGGCCTAGCAGTCAATTAAATTGCGTAGCTTTCGAATATTACTTTCAAATACTATACTATATACTTTCTACTACACTTTCGAATATACTCTTTTCTGAACTACATTAAACATTGTTTATTCTCACGTGCTTAGCACAAATCTACATATTTTCGATTCTAAGGCATATGTTTTGTAGAGTCAATAGGTATTTTTCGAAGCAGGAGACTTGAAAAATATGCAATGTCCTCGCCGGGACTCGAGCTCAGGACTTTCCGAATACGCGTCGAGTATGCTTCTAATACACTACAAAGGCATGCGGAAGGAGAAAATACATTATAAATTCTTCTTATAAAAGCGACGCTAAAAACATAATGCATCTTAGAGTCGGCGTTTTGTAGAATTATAGACGTTTTCGAATGATTAACCATCTCGAAGCAATAAATTGTTCCAAATTAATAATCTAAAGAAGATGTTAATAAATCTCTCATTGTTAATAGTCGATTGTTAAAAATAGTATAGAAATATTTTAAAATTTTATTTCATTTACTTTATTTCCTTCTAATCAAAATCTTATTTTTCGGTGGTAGTACTAAAATTAGGAGGCCTGTCTCACAAATGATAGCATGTTATAATAGCAGAAATAAGTTAAACATATATTTTTCCGCAAGGGTTTCGTTAATTATGTTTAAATACGCTCATAACATAAAATATATTGCTGCGTTCTTTGGGTTTATAGATTTAGAGTGATTGATGGCAACACTTGATGAAGAATTAAAACACAATTTATTCGTTAGTATTACACAGGACAAAGACACGCTTACAGCTGTCTAAAAACTACGATAAGCACCCTGAAACAATTAGCAACACAGCCTTCAGGGCTATCAGGCTGTAACAGAGAAAACAGCATCATGGCAAAGCACTGAAGTACGTCTTCCGACTCGGTCGATCATTCTCGAGCTAATTTCTGAACTCAAGACACTACTACTGAACTCAGCATACTACTCTATTCCGTCTACAGGAAGAGTTCATATATCTTTTGATCTGCCTTCCAGAACATTCTAGAGAAAACCGGTAAGAATTCGTTCTAGAATGTTGTCGCACCGTCTATGGCATATCTCCAATTTTGTCGTCATATGAACGATTTCATGCCAAATCTGGCAGCCCTGCTTGTCCTTACCACTTTCTGGCAACCCTAACACTGCTTTGCGAGGAAGCTATCTTACCACAGCTGGACACTTCGTAACAATATTGAAAGAAACGTTTTTGTACTTCTGTTGATAGTCTTAATTTTTATGACTAACCCTATACGACTCAAAAGTAGGCTGATGAACGTCTGAAGCATCAAAAGAGAGAGGTGTCATAGCAAAATTTATTTTTAGTAGAGTAAGCTGGAAACGTCATTGGCTTTTCATATTTTTTCCGTGTAAGGCCTTCTTTTAGGAGCCTACTGAGGAGATATCATTCTGCACAAAAATAACTGCTTACGTTATTATGATTTACCTACCAGACGTGTGCACTATTCTATAAATCTGAAAAAATTAGCATTTGATGCAGAAAGGTTACAAAATATCTATTTTTTTTCATTGAGAAGACTTTAGTGTATTTCAGAAAATCAGAATTATTAGAGATTTTAAGTGAATTTGAATTTCTGACCTTAAATGCCATTAGGAATACTAATTACAAAATACACTCTCTACCGAATAAAAGTTTTCTTGCAACCAGCATGTGGTAACCGTTGACGTAAAGAGCAGCAGAAATTAACAGAATAAGAGGCATTTTATTTGCCAATTTGTTGAAGTCACTTCTTTATAGTAAACATGAAGAAGTGGAAGCGCAAAGGGATAAATATCGAAAAGGAAATAAAAGAGGTGAGATGTATTAATTATGAAAAAAAAATTGGTTTCCAAACAAATGAAATTTAAAATCGAATAATTGCTGAATTTTAAATAAATAAATAAAGGCTTAATAAATATTTACACACACCGGCCAATGAATTAGAAACCAAAGATCAATATTTTATTGGACCACCTTTTGCCTTGATTCGTTTAGGCTTCGAGTCTACAAATTTCTGGAATGCAATTACGTTCAGAGAATACCATGCATTGGCTACGGAGCTTTTTAGATCTTGTAAATTAGATGGAAGAAGAGAGTGCTGTTGGATGCGTCTTTCCACTATATACCATACTTTTGCTATGGGGTTAAGATGTGGGCTATGTGGCGTCCAGGGAAGATGCTGGAAATCAGACTGATGTTCAACGAACCAATTTTGAACACTTCTGGCATGATGTTGGCATGTTGCATTATCGTCCATGAAGTATATGTGGCGATCAGGGTAAAACTGCAACATTGCGGGCGCACTTGATCTGCCAGTATATCTAGCCTTCTCATGGCTGTTTGTTTACCATCGAGGAACACCAGGGCGCCACTTCCATGCCAGCAGAACATGCCCCATATCATGATACTCCCACTAGACCCTTACCCAGTGCCGAGTGAGGCAAGAACGCTTCATGGCTTCATGAGGTTCTGGCCAAAATAGACTTCTTCCATCATTGCAAAATAAGGTGTAACGTGATTCATCCGACCACATTACCCGTTTCCAATTCTCATATATCCAGTGTACACCGCTGCAAATTAATTCTTGCATGTCGGGCAGAAATGAGTGGTTTTCTCACAGACATCCGACTATGCATTCCTATCCTCTGCAATTCTCTGCGCATGATTCGAGCTGAAATCTGCTGGAAGAGCCTTGGTTGATGATCTGTGTCAGTTGAAGCACAGTAGAGTACCTGTTCTGGCGTACAATTCGTCGGAGACGACCCCGATCACTCTTTTGGAAAACTGTGCTCGAACCGCAGTTACGTCTTCTAGAGATAGATTGCGAGTTCTGATTCCAAATTTTAAAAAACCTTTTAAAATTTATATGGATGCTTTTGAGAACCCAGTGAGATTTCCATTTTACTTCATACATCGTGAAAAACACACTTACACCTTACTTATGCTTGCATTCTAACTACACGTAACCCACGTCATGAAAAACATTGCATACATCATCCACAGCAGACATTCAAATGAAAATCTCAATGGTTTCTAATTCACTAGCCAGTGTGTATATATATGACTTGCTTAAATATATGCGATTTAAAATTATATAACTAAAAAATTTACAAATGCCGAAATAACGCTCATAAGTTAAAAATATATAAAAGATATTTTACTTTCTATATGCTTCTTAGATCAATTGCCTATTTTCATGTCTGGAATGAAATCAGCTGTATTAATTTGGAGCCTATTGTATGTTTCAGTCGGATATTGGAAATAGCTGAATCTTTCACAGATTATGAGAGGTACTTTACTTGTAGTCAGAAATTTAACGATCTGCTGAGATGACGCAGATTTATTTGAGTTCTTTATTCAGCAGTGCTGTTTTCAGAAG
>KK122206.1:39123-54872 GCA_000611955.2 Stegodyphus mimosarum
TTTCTAACAACTAATTTACAAGTTTTCAAATGTTGAAAGTTAACAAAGTGGTTATCAATATTCTCATGCAGTTTTATTGGTTTAGATTTATAAATCTAATAATTATACAAAAATTCCTTAAATTAGAAAAATTTTTATTTTAAATTTAAGCAAGTAACGTTGCGACTTGTCTATATACTAAAATTATTTCTTTTCACTGTTTTCCAGAACACGAATTCTGTAAGATTTTCTGCATATAAAGTTTATTTTGTGGGAAAATTTCTCTTGATCAATACTTTTCACCACAGTCGTGTATAACAATGATTATCACTTATTTTATTATCAACAAAAACCTTTTTGTAAAATGATATTTCCTCTTTAACTATATGCAAACATTTCGTTGTTCAGTTAATGTATGAGAGCTTAATATAATCGCAAAATTTTAAAATTTAGATATCTTGAACAATTGTTGACATGGTGGAATAAAACTGTCTTCTATTTATTTTTTAGAATGAGTATAAATGTTTTCTATATGTATAAATATGGGTACTATCTGCCGAATAAAAAATGAGCTTTAAGATTTCATGAATTTAGAGAACTGACTTTTTAAATATATAGATGCCTAGTACGAATATGTTTCTTATTTAAAGCAAGTTTATAGTTGAAAGTGTACGTCTACAAAACTGATTAAGGAAACAAAAGTTGCACGTAAAATTGTGTGTAGTTACACGGATGGAAATATGTAATAATTACACATCCATGTTGCAATTGAAACGCGATCAATTATTTACTATTATATTTAAAATGAAAATAATGTAAAGTCATTTTTTTGGAAGCAGGAGAGATGAAAAATGAGCAATGTCCTCGTCGCGACTCGAACCACGGACCTCTCGAATACGCGCCGAGCGTGTTGACCACTACATCACGTAGGCATGCTAAGATAGCGGGAGAAATACCTTATAATACTAGACAGTGTCATGAAAAAGACATCTTATTTTCCCTTTTCCAATTTTACTGTGGCTTTCGTGCTTGCATTTTATAAAATGTATATCATTTGTTCTGCTTTCTTTTTCAGTTGAAAACAGGTACACATTCTTCATTTATTGCCAGAAGGAATACATTCAGCCCAGTAATAAGGTCCTTGCGAATGTTGATAGAATTAATTACCAGCCAAAGAGTGTCGCAGAAGCTCACAATCTCGGAAACCCAATACTTGCACAGTTTCTCATTTTGGTACTCGCTAATACAGGTCCATTAGAAGATGCTATTTAATTATTGAAAAGATAATTTTAGCCATTTCTCCATTACCGCTGCAGTTTTGTGCAGTAAGGAATAAAATTATTTATTAAAACTAATTTTTGTTTTTATTTCTGAAAATTTCTACACTAATAATCAGGAACTTGGAGTGTACAATTTGTTTGGAAACTTCAAATTTCTCATGTTATTGTCAGTTTTCATGACACATTAAATGTTCAATTTAATGAAATGATTCAATTACTTGAGTAAAACAACAAATTAAACCCCTCCTGCTTATAGAGCAGATATTAAATTCATAAACATGAGATCAAATAAAATTCGCTGAACTTTCAGATTTGTAAAAACGAGGAAAATTCAAATTACATATAAATTCTAAATACACTGAAGTGCCACTGAATAAGGAATAGCAAGTCAAGAACGATTTGAGTCTCCCGTGGTTTTGATAGTGCCTGCCACACGACGAGGCATAAATTCAATCAATTCGCGGAATAGAGCTGTCTATAATTCAGAAAGTGTGTATGATGTTGTGTGATGTGGTTTCACACCTTCCTCCAAAACATTCGAAAGGTGCTCAGTAGAATTTACGTCAGGGCTTCTAGGTGCCAATTCATGACAGAGAATAAAGGGCAATGCTCATCCAACCAGGCAATAACCAACCTGGACCTGTGAGAAGTGCGGTTATCTTTCTAGAATACTCCATTTCCGTGTGAATGACAGGACAACATAAATGAGTGGAGATTATCATCCAGCAACTCTATATACCGAATCATATTGAGGGAGGTTGGTAGATGTACCAAAATTCCCACACACTGCCAAGACAAACACTCCAGGCCATGATTGAGCCGCCATGGTCGTTTACAGTTCCAACCTGTCATGCAGGATCCATGACTTCACGAGTCTGATGCCATATTCTCAAACTTCCCTCGGTTTAAATAGTCGAAATTGAGACTCATGACACCATGCTATTCATTTCCAGTCATCTAGAGTCCATTCGCTATGTTTTGCTGCCGAGGCAACAGAACACAGGATGGAGATGATCGCCCAGCAAATCTTACCGAATCATGTTGAGGGAGGTTGGTACAAGTACCAAAGATCTCACACGCTGCCAAGAGAAAACGCCCCAGACCATGACTGAGCCGCTATGGCCTTGCATATTTCCAACCTGGCATGCAGAATACATGGCTTCATGAGCCTGATGCTATATTCTCAAACTTCCCTCGGCTTAAGTAGTCGAAATCGAGACTCATCACTCCATGCTATTCATTTCCAGTTCTCTAGAGTCCATCCTCAGTGTTCTCTTGCCCAAGCATGACGTGCAGCTCGATGTCAACCATTGAGGAATGGTACTCTCATGGGTCTACGGCTCCCGAAGCCCATATGGTAAAGCGAGCTTTGTACGATCCGTGTGTTGACTGTATGACTGGCACCACAATTCAACTGAGTGGTAATTTGAGCTATTGTTTGTCTTCGCTGGCTAGGTACAATAAGGCTGATCCGTTTCACACCACTCTCATGCAAGGTTAATTGTCCTTTTGCCCTTTGCAATTTGTCCGTTTGCTAGTCCCCCCCTTATCTATATATTCTCGGTATACACTTCACACTGTCGATCTTGAAAATCCTAGCCCTCTGACGATTTTGGGAATTGAATAGCCCATGCAGCGAGCGCCTTCTATCTGCACGCGATCGATAGTATATAAATCAAAAATTTTACTCATAGTGGCAATTGAAACGGCTGATTAACAACAACTATAATATTAGTTATGTATGCAGTTACCACAACGCCCCCACGTGAGTGTAAATGCGGCGCACTCGACAAAATTTGCATAGCCCTGTCTATTCCTAATTAAGAGGCACTTAAATATATTAAATGCTTTTCCCACATGTAACTGTTGAGCTTTATATTGTGACCCTGTAAAAATCTTAAGTTTGACTAACGTTAATTCTATATTTTTATGCAAATTGTACTTGCTAACGCTTAAGTATTTAAATTGTGGCTTTTTGCTAAGAGCGTAGTAGAAGGAGAGACAGTGAGCCATCTTGCCACGAGTCTTCACGCGAGCTTGCCAGCGGTTACTGTCCGCCTTCAAGGCCAGAGGTTTTAATCCTCTTGAAAGCTAAAGACGTATTGTAGTTTTCCGTATTACAGACGTAGTAATTTAAAACCCTAGTCTTAGTTCTAGTCATCTGTGCAAAATATTAAAAGTTAGCTCTTATTTATATTTTAAGTTAGTTAGTAGTCTTATATATTTACGTTCAGACCACAAGTGGTTGGTCTTTGTATCCCGAAGTGCAGGAAAGACTACGAAAACGTGTAAAAAAATAAAGGGTAATTTTAACCCTTCTCATCTTGTCGTCTTTGCTACACTCCATAGGACATAGTTGCACTCAACTCACTGTCCAGTCAGGATACGTCATGTTCACCAAACAAATAAAAAAAATGCGAGTCTTGATAACCCTAATTCCTATGGTGTGGTTTCTAAATTACGGCCCAGTTTATTTTACGTATGAATTTAATTTATATTTTATTTAACACACTGAATTATTTTTAGATTCGTACTGTAATGAAACATTCCAGAAACATTAAACTTAGAAGAATATTCATTTGAGTTAGCGTTGAAAACAAAAGTGAACAAACTCTTTCAGATAATCTTAAAAGTTATTCATATCAAGCTATTTGTCTCACCATACAGTTAGCGTAAGAAGAAGGATACCCTTTTTTATTGATTTATTTACATTTTATTTTTCATGAATTTGCTTAAGATACGTAATCTTTGCTTTAAAGTATTTTTTTGCTGTATTTATGTTTGAAAATACTTAATGAAATATTTGTTTTGAAGAATAGAACCAACCTGTTTTCATACAAGTCTCTGTTTTTGCTCTTTCAAAGCGGATTTTGAAAACGGATCATTACATATGTTTTATATACTCCTGATTTTTTTTCAGCTTTCGATTAAAAGTGCAAAAGCGAGAATTATTAACGAAAAAGCAAGTGATAATCTTGATTAAAAAATGTGTAGCTGCTTTAGCGACAAATTACAAAAGCTTATACACTAATGGACAAAAAAAATTAGCGCACCACGAAGGAGTCATCAAAATGAAACGAAATTTTACATACGTAATGACTACTTTGATATAAGTAAATGATAAGAAATTCAAAGAAAAATGATAATTTATTTCAGAGAAAAAGGCAAAACAACGGAGGAGTTAATACTCCGTTGGACCCCCTCTAGCGCGAATGCACGATGCGATACGATCGGGCATTGAATCATACAAGTTCTGTATGATGTCTTGAGACATTTCGTTACATATTTGCTGTAACCTTGCCTCTAGTTCTTTCAAACTCGTGGGATGCCAAACTCGTCGTCCCAAATGATCCCAGATATGCCCGATTGGAGACAAATCTGGGGATCGGGCAGGCCAAGGAAGGGCAGTAACAGTGCGGAGTAGTTTTGGTTACCTGTTTTATACTCCACAGAGTACGACGTTCAACGCCCTCTACCGGCTATACGTAATGCGGAATCACGTTGCATTTCTAATCATTTGCATATCTCCCTGACATGTACATTCAGTGCAAGTTTCGTTGCGATCTCGCAATTATTTCTTGGTGCGCTAATTTTTTTGTCCATGAGTGTATTTCTTGCTTTATAACAAAGTATTAAAGGTGAGAATATTTCATTTATGAATTCTAAAATATTTTCAATTTACTACGCAAAGATGCATGGTTTGAAAGTATTATTACAATAAGCTTGTTAAAGCAAGTGATAAAAAATATAGTAGAGAAAAAGTACATATATATTTGTCTCATTCCTCTTTATCTGAACTTAAAATATCAGAAAATCTCTGAAATGTTTGCAACAAGATACTCCTAAAAAATTTCGTCATCTATTAGCACATATATTTCAACTCCATACAGTACGATTGCAAAACTACGACCAGAATTATGCTACAGAAAGCTTTGGTAATGATATTTTCTTTTTCTTAGAAGACTTGGTCATGAGACGTAGACATATGCGGCTGTGTCTCATGGACTTGCTTTAGACAATGCCGAAGAAATAATTCTATGAAATTAAATCTGAGAAAACTTTACGGTAGTAAAATCAAGGACATTAAAATTTTTATGTGAAGAGAATAGGGCTTAGAATAGGGCTGATATGTTGGTACCATGAGAGGGCAATATCTGTCAGAGGAATGTTTTCTAGAAAATTAAGTTATCGAGAATGTAGAAAATCAAGATATATATATATCTGCATTAAGAATACTAGCAAACGTTGGGACAAAGGATAGAATTTCTTCAGGAACTGCATCATGACTGTGCGCCCACCAGTGGCTGAGAGATAACGGGCTGAATGCATGGGCGTTCTTGCGGTTTTCCCCATGCGTAACGTATATGAGCCAGTTTCCCTTAGAAAGTCGTCCAAGAAATCCTCTCTCTACCTAGGCAAGCAGACCTTAAATACTTTGCCAAAATTAAATAAGTCGAAAAACCAACTAGCCACACCAGTGCGTTCAACTATCAATGAAATTATTTTTAAATACATAAGAAATGCATTTTCATGCAAGATTTTCAACATTTTAAAAATCATAATGCCTTTCATGATTTACGACTATTAAATTCTAAATCAGAATGGGATGTTATGTGAATGCTCCTCACTCTGTTTTACTCCAGGTAGAAGCAAGCAGGTTTAAAGTATTAAAGGTGAAAATATTTCAGTTATGAATTCCAAAATAGTTTCAATTTACTATGAAAAGATGTATGGTTTGAATGTAGTATTACCGTAAATTTGGTAAAGCAAAAAATGATAAAAAATATAGTAAATGAAAAAGTACATATACACTAACTTCCAAAAGTTAAGCACGGAGAGGAAAATGCTAATTTCCGGAAGCCAATCAGAATTGAAGAGGATGCAATAGACTGCAGAGGTAGATGGAAGTATGCAAATATGTTAGGTAACAGAAAATCACGCTTTCATGTCAAGAAATATGCAAAAAAGGCAGTCTTATAAGAAGCCAGCTTTATGAAGGGTTACAGAAGTTGATTGTAAGTGCTGATAGAAGGTGTTGTGCATAGAAGTGCAGATAGAAGGTGAAGCAGTATGTGGACTGTATGGAGTGGACAGTGTGCCCGGGTACCTAGAGTTTGCGTTCCTCTATCCGTCCAATCAAGAGGGGCACGATGACAGGGGAACATATCAATTGGAATGTGTCTGACTGGGGCAATGTCATGTTTACTGATGAGTCAAGATTTGATCTGGAGCCAGGTGACAAGCATATAAGGATATGGCGTGAACAACGAACACGCAATCAGTCCCAAAACATCACCGAACAATATTTTTTCTTCCGGATGCAATTTTTTTAGGTCCAAGATTGGCAGGTCTACCTCTTTCTCAGGCAGCTTATTCTTAACTGCATTGTAGCTTCCTGAAAATTAATTTCCCATCGGACTTCCTGGTGCAGTAGGAACTTGGGAGTTTTCGAAGGAGCGGCAAGCTAAACGTGGCGTCGTCTGCGATTTTATTCTTGATAGAGGAAGGCGCCAAATGACATTTCTACTATATGCAGATGTTTGTGTCAAAGTCGTGCAGACCCTCTAGCTTAATACAGAGTTATCACTCAGTTTGACACAAATCACAAGGTCTAAATGAAAGTTAAATTAACCTTCATTATTGAATTCTTAAATGAACAGAAAGGTATCACTTAGGTACAGACGAATATCCTCTAAACACAGGTATTTATATTAACATAATAGAAAGTTAAATTTTAAACCAGATAACTTAGTCTGAAACTGCACATAAAATGAACTACCAGAAGGTGAAGAGGAGGCTGCCAGAAACAGTAATCTAAACCTGCAAACCATCAACTTAAATACACACACACAGACAAAAAAAAACTAATTTGCGTTTTGTTGAGGACTATGGAAATAAGTCATACTAAAGATTTAAATTATTATAACTCGTAAATTAACGTAACTGCCTTATAGATTTATAAAATAATACAATAAAGTCACCTTTGATATTTGACCATATTTGTTGGGGTGTACTTATTTAAGAATTATTTTACAATCAGCTCATCTGTGTTTATTAAATGACGTACATGACTATCAGTAAAAAGACACAAGAATAGATAAAAAGTTAATATTTTTCTCTCCGATCTATTCCATTGATGCTGCGAAAATCAAAATATGTCTTATGTGGTCATTATCTAACGCTGCTGTTACATATACTTAACTATCAATACTACAATGATTTTTCAACTACATATTTCTCATATATGTGCTTCCTTTATATGCAAATAATTTTTTAACACTGTTGTCAAAGATCTGACGAAATTACTTAACTTTATTTTCTTTTTTTTTATCTTAATTTGTTCTTTGTTTTTTTTATCGTTTTATTTTCCTCCTTTTTAATGAGAAGTGTCTTAAAGTTTCTCTTTTTATGTTTTCCCCTACATTCCATCTCTTCTAGGTACTTCTTCCTAAGAAGATTCAATAACAATAATGGTGACTTTCTATATCCTCTCACTTGTCTCTATCTAACTGATAAATATTTCTTCTCAGAGACTGAGTTGGCTCTTTTGTCGTGACACACAGTCTCTTTGCCGGTGATTCGCCGCTTCTCTCGCCTCTTGTCACCGTTTTACGGTTGCGACTGATAAAGTAACACCATTTCTTTAGCCAAAGAAAGAATGAATAAAACAGGAAATGCGTGAAAAGTGAAGCCACTTATATTTCATTACCGGTTTATATACATAGAACCAAAACTACTTAGGATCGACATTACTATGAATCAGCACTTCACTGAAATGTCATCGGCCCAAGATAGACACAAGAAAATCTAAATGTTGTTCAATAAGAAAGGGGATTAATCTATATACAGACGACTCTGCATAGATTTGTTACCTGCATATAATCGACACTGCGTAGCATCGTCATCAGTATACGATCGACACTGATATAGAGTAAACAAGGCTCATAATTAGAAAAGGAATAGTATAACGAATTTGGAAGGAATTTGATAACATTATTATTGCAAAATGTGTAAGATCGACACCAGTATAAGATAGAAACCTCTTTTGAGCTACCAATTCGATATAGTACTTGTGTAGTAGTAGTCGATATAGTAGTATGATGTAGTAGTCGATGTAGATCTACCTGGTAGAAAAACTATCGATCTTACATAATGTCGATTTTTTGTTGCCTCACCTCCCTTCTGTTAGTGTTACCTTTAACATTTATTTTTGAAAATGAGAAAGAGAATAAATTTATTGGTTTTATTCAAAATGGATGTGATTAAAAATATGAGAACTCGTCTGATGCGTTGAAGAATTAACAGCAAAATATTTCAAAACATTCGCAGAACTATAAAAGGAGAAAAAAGATATTAATACGTGCACATCGTGAATGTGAAAATCATTTTAATAAATGAGGCTGGATAGTATGACATTCGGGCAGCTGCTTAAATACATTGAAGCTAATACAGAACGACGTAATCTTAATACAGAATTTTTCTGTCTCGTATGGATGGATTAAGGAACTTTGAAAAACATAATGCAAATGACTACCTGCACAAGGAATAAGGAAAATACAGATGTTGAAGAAGCCCAGACATATTTTGAATTGAAATGTAACTGGTCCTTTTTCAGAATTGTACGTAAAATAATTTTAAACCACGTTGGATAAAACGAGTGGGACAGCCAAAAACCTTAAATTCTTAGTTTACTCCAGCGCAGACGTCTTTGAACATTTGTGTTATTTATTTATCTATAAGCCTAGGTGCCACATTTAAAGGTATGTAACGATAGTATCAAGAAACTCTGGACAGTTTCCGAAATCCTTTCCAAATTTCTTCAGAAGTTTAATTAGAAACAAGAGAAAAATACAAATGATTTTATTTATGGATTAGTATCCTACTCAACGTATTTAGTCTTCTGTCCAATATTCTAAGTTACGCTTGTGCTCAGTTTCACGATGAGGTTTTGGAAGATGCACGAGAGCTTTTTGTTTTCTATGTAAATAAACCATTAGAAATCACACAAAACATTCACAACAGACCAATGACTGTAACACGTGGCTATTGTAACGTATTTTGCAGAATTTAACGAAATAACAGATGGGCTTCTTAGTGAAACATGAATTTTATTCTCAGTTCACGGAGGTAGATAAATTAAAATACAATTCTATCCATTACAGGATCACAGTCAAGACTACTTTTACACTTCTACAAAATGCTAAACTTTCAGAATAACGTTCTAAATATTTTCAGCAACGGTTGCACGATGTTGCCTCTCCAATATCAAGGATAATAAATATAATTATTTGGTAAATAAAAAAAATATTACAACATAGTATTTCTGCACAACATATCTACAAAAGATTAAGGAAGCTTTGTTTTGAGCTTTCCATGCGTAGAAAATATTGTTTTTTCTCTATTAATTGCACAAGTAAGATTCACTCTTCTCAAAACGCGACTTGAGATTGATTCAGTATGAAACTTTCAGTTCAGTTTGCTGTCAAAAGTCACATCCCAAAATAAGTAAACTTCCTACTATGAATAGGAGAATATTTCTGTATTTAAGGTCTAGGAGATAGGTCTGAGAGACACATCAAAAATACGTTTTGATGTTCGCAACAGTATTTAAACTAAACAAATCACCGAAATCTCTCTTATTTGAAAACAATATGCGTGGTTTTTAGCCAACCTGTATCATCTACGTAGCTGTCTTTGGCAAAATTGGTATCCCTCAAAATTTAAATTAATATTATCTCTGAGAATACTAATTTACTTTTTTCTAACCTTCTCCATTCGATTATGAAAAGAACTTTTCCGATTAATGCAATTTCAGATTAATGCTATATGTCTTTATTAGAAAATACTAAGTTTCACATACTTTTAAAAAGATTTCCAGGAACAAAAGCCTCATGATTTAAAAGTTTGTTGTTGTGTTGTTACTTATGCTTATTTCTCTGACAGTAACAGCAGCCCAAACCCCCGCAATTCTCGTAGCAAGGAGCGCAAGATTAGGTATGCCGTTGGCAACAGCCTCATTCACCATACAGGTGACAGTGCGATTTAGCTCAGTTCTTCCCCCAGTTTTGATGGAGAGAGAATCCCTAGGGGGAACGTGTCCGAGAGTCTCCCATCCCTCTTCCCTTCCACCAAACCACACGAGAAGACTTTCGGCTCGCCGTATATTTAAAGTGCCGCCACGCCGCACCGACATTATACATTTACAAACCTGCATGCCTTCTCCGGGATTTGAATCCCGAGCCCTTTGGTACGGCAGTCAGCGACGCTAACCACTATACCGGTTGAGCAGCTGTTTAAAAATTTAATTTGTTTAATTGGTTTCTTAAACTGAGACCATGAACCTATGCTCTGCAGAGACACAGAGATGTTTTAGATATATGTTCAATAGATTTGTAATCGTAATGTAATATAAAAAAAATAATAATCTGAAAGGTTTCAGATTTTAAATTACGTCCAAAGGGGCGTTTTTTAAACATTTTGTATGTTACTTTTATTTATAGAATATCATGTTCTTATCATTTAAACCATAAAATTCAGTTAAAGAACAATATCGCAAAATAATTTTAAACTGAGCATATCTTTAGAATTTCCTACACACAGTCTCACGCGCTGCAGATAAAAATGTTTTTTTCTGTACAACGTTGCCATTGCCCGCTTTGAAATCTTTGAGTTTGTTAATCAAAAATTCTTTAAAGTTTTACGAAATATGAAATCGATAATAAAACAAATTTCAAATTTGGGCTTCCAGATGCCTATATTCGCAGCAGGATTACGGCATTCAAAATTAAATGGCTCTAGGTACCGTTGTTTTATCACAATGTGAAAAACATGCATACATTTATGCACATTCTTCATTATTTAATTTCTTTAAATATAATACAGGGCTGCAATATTTTGTGGCAACAGTTTGAAAAGTGATACAGACTTTTAATGTTGCAAAATCGCAAAACGAAAACAATAGTCCTTCAGGGACAAAGCCCCTTTGGACTAATAATGTAATATATGAGTGTGCTGCAACCCTCCTGGCCGATCATAATCGGCCTCATGGTTAACTCAGCATACCCAATACAGATTAAAATAAAATTACAGTTAAAAAAATCAAATCAAAATTCCCAATATTGTTTTATTAAGACTTATAAAGTTCATCAAATCCTTTGAAAATATAAACTCCTTCCCGCGGCAATAAAATTCCTTTATGTTACCGTGTTTCCCCTAACATGTCGCAATAATACGCATCTTCGACGAAATGTCGTGCATATTTGTAATCGTATAATCTTTTGAAACACCCTGTATAAAATATCCTGTGAAAATCAATAAAGATTCAGCCATATAGCTCGAGCATTATCAAACGTTACAGTATTGGTAGCAATTTTGGGATAGGAGACTTAAACGGATCCACCAAAAGAAATTTTTATATTAAACATATGAAAAGTATAAAACATAAGCTAATACTTATCTTAAATAAAATTAGAAAAATGACTGAATTAATTTTTTCCAGATGATTCGTTCGCTAACTGATTATGGCGCAGAATGTAAGAGCTATCTGTGTTAGAATGGTAACGCTCGTAGCGAGTTTTCTAAGGAGACAGCCTCATGCCAAGTTACGTATGAGAAAAGTCATGATACTCAAATCAAACCGGAGATGAAAGATTTGAACCCTTACTCAATCTACCACCGGTGGGCAACCGTCTGTTGAATTAGTGGATACTACGGAGTAGGTGGTTGATGAGCGTTATGATTACAAATATTGCATTATATGTACACTCACGTTTGTGAAAATTGCAACACAATGAAGGACTTATGCGAGTGAGCTGAAATTTTCAGGAAATGCAAAGTAGCGCATGATATGCAAATGATTAGAATTGCAAATCCGTAGCGCATGCGTATGCTGAGCAGCGCCCTCTGAACGGCTGATGGATCCGAATAAATAGACGGCTGTAGCGAGGCGTGTATGGTTATCTGCTAGTGGTAAACGTTAACTCAATCTGTACTTATGCCTCGTCGACGAAAGAGAGCGAGATTTGAACAACTTACAGAGTTTGAACGAGGGAGAATCATCGGCCTTCGTGAAGCTGGATTGTCGTATCGTGCAGTAGCCTCTCGTGTGCAGCGTAACAGCAGCACAGTGATGCGCGTTTGGAAGCAGTGGACGGACGAGTGTCGGACAACTCGGAAATCCGGGAGTGGACCCCGAAATGTGACGTCAGCTCGCGATGATAGACACCTGGTCCGCATGGCGCGGACGGACCGTACAGCTTCCTCTAGACAATTGGCAGCACTGTGGTCAATAGCTACAGGTGTTTCATTGTGTGCTTCATCAATTCGTAGACGTCTGCTGCAGTGTGGACTGCGCGCACGGACTCCTTTATACAGGATCCCCCTAACGCACGACCATCGCCGCCTGCGGCTACAATGGGCCAATCAGCATAGAGACTGGCGTGCTGATTGGCAGCATGTCGTGTTTTCTGACGAATCCCGCTTTAATTTGTGGTACCATGATGGCCGCATTCGTGTCAGACGCTATGCCGGTGAACGCCACCTTCCGGAGTGCATTATCGAACGCCACAGTGGACGAACACCCGGAGTTATGGTCTGGGGCGCCATAGCATATCATAGACGATCTCAATTGCTACGAATTGTGGGCAATCTGAACAGCAACCGGTATATCCGTGAAGTTCTACAGCCCGAAGCTGTTCCCTTCCTTCAAAGCTTGCCAGGCGCTGTATTTCAACAGGACAATGCCCGCCCTCATACTGCTCGGATTGTTAAATCCTTCTTTGCAGCGCAGCAGGTACAGCTTCTTCCTTGGCCTGCGTGTTCCCCGGATATGTCGCCAATTGAACATGTGTGGGATGTCATTGGTCGGCGTCTTGCTCGTGATCCTCGTCCTGTTGCGTCTGCAGACGAACTTTGGGTACGCGTACAAACGATATGGAAGGCTCTTCCTCAGTCAGACATTCAAACTTTGTTTGACTCCATGCCACGTTGTGTAGCAGCACTTATTGCGGCGCGTGGTGGCCACACAAAATACTGATTCTGATCTCTTGTTCTTGTTTGTTTGCTTTGAACATTTAATCATTTATTTGTACCACTACCACTCAAGTGTGTATTAAATTGCATTCAATTATGACGATTCCTTCTTGGTGTTGCAATTTTCACAAACGTGAGTGTATTAAGCAAAGGAAAGTGAAATTACATTGTAGAATTAACCAGCCTTTGTTAAATTTATGCATCTTTTACATTCCTCCCCTTTTGATAACAGATCCGTATGCTTGTTAATAAGAAACAATTGTTTAAGAGATAAGCATTTATATGTTTTATATTTTAAATAATATATAAAATTATTTTTATGCTTAAAGGTAACAAAATTTTATTTCAGACTCCCACTTAAGACATTGTCTACAATTTCTTCGCAATTTATTGCATTTTGGTGATACGCAGAAAGGCTATTCACAATATTTAGGAAACCTGTAGCAAACATTTATCATTACAGTGAGATGTCTGTTAGTAATTAGGGTTCTTCGACAGGTTGAAGAATAATGTCGTTTACAACTACGTGAGGAGGATTGGACAGAATATAGACGACAGCATTGGCAACGTCTTTGGGCCGTAAGCATTCCATGGAACTATACAGAGCATTCGATTTTGCTTCATTGCCTTTAAAGAAACGTGGTATAAACTCCGTCTCAGTCAATCCAGGGCTTATACTCTAGAAAAAAAGAAAAAACTGAGATGTAAATTAATTTTTTAACCTTATGTTATTGGCATTACAATGGTGCACATTTTTCAGATTTGCAAGACAAGTTGCAAATTATTATAATGATGAGGCGCATTAAACAACAAACATTTACTCTCCTATAGTGAAAACATTCCCGGAAAAGTCATAAAGATTTCAGAGAGTGTAAATATACCTTATGTAGAAGAAATGTATGTATTGACGTCATCCGGGCAGGGTGCTGTGCAGAGAATGGAATTAAAGTACGTTTCGATCTTTTTCCTTGTGTCACATTTTGAGCAAAGAAGATTGAGATTAAAAGATTAAAAGATCTCTGATTAAAGACGATTAAAGATGACAAGCCGCAACAAAGTTAGTTGTCATATTTCTCATCTTTAGATCCACTCTTCTCTTTTAAATGATATTTCAACGAGGTCAATGTTTTTAGGTGATTCAATCTGTCTAAGACTATGCGACAGCTATTTAACAATACATACTAATACAAGAGGCATGTTTGGAACAAATGTGTGTTCTGATGGTTGTTACTTCGAAGATGACTAGGCAAATCGGCTTTTTTTCTCATTTCAAACAGAGCTGCCCTAAAAGCATTTTTAGCGAATTTTTTTTAATATAAGAGTGATGTGGTACTTCCTTCGTAAATGAAGCAAACTCCATTGATGGAACACAGCAAAAAACTTTATTTAACACTTAAAATGGTGACATACAAGCAATATTCTAAACTATTTTTAAATAAAATATAATTACATTCTTCGTCCGTTTAAAACGTTGCCATTCAAATACATATTAATGTTCGTCTACTTAAATTGTACAAAAAATCAAAAACAATATTTAAAACTATTCTTTGTACATTTAAAACGTTTCCATTCAGATACATATTAATGTTCGTCTATTTAAATTGTACAAAAGATTAAAAATAATATTTAAAGCTGTTACAATGAGTATATACCTTAGAATACCGTGTAGAGTCATTGTTTTTTTTTATACCAGAGACGTGAAATATGACAATGCCCTCGCCAGGCCTCGAACCTTGACCTCTCGAATACGCGCTGAGTGTGCTACCGTTACAGAACTAAGGCATGTAGAAATGTGGGAGAAAGTACCTTATAACCGATTATCAAACCTGTCAAGATTTCAGTTAAGCAAAAGTTCAGATCACTTGTTGGACAAAAGTAAAATTATTCCTAAGTGGGACTGAGCAATCTCAGAAGCCACTCAGGACAATTATCGTGTTTGATTCTTTCCACATATTTAAAATAGATAAAAATTTCATAAAAATGGAGCTTCTTTAGTTATGTTTTTTATAATTATCTATAGAAACATTTTCATATATTTTTACTTTCATATCAAACATTCTTTTACACATGATTATATATTGAAATTATTTTAAACACAGAAGTCGAATATTATTATAAGCTTCTACACTTCTAATCACCTTGTAGTTGTTTTTCAACATTTAAAGACTTCAAGATTTCATGGATATTAATTATTATCATATTTACAACCTTTTCATATTACACATCACAATAGGTTTCAAGTTCTTCAAAAATACTTACGTATAATCACTACTGCACATTAATTTGTAAGAAATTTTATTCTTCACAGGAAAGTCGAATTTATCGACTCGTCTTCATTATCTCTCAAAAACTCGTTCTCAAAATAGAGAGCTCTGATTTCAAAGAAACCATGAACATTCTTAATTACACTCACGTTTGTGAAAATTGCAACACCAAGAAGGAATCGTCATAATTGAATGC
>KK122207.1:0-16147 GCA_000611955.2 Stegodyphus mimosarum
TGCATCAGGTTGCCATACCACAGTGTTACAGATTGGCGAGAGTTTTGGCGATATTTACCGTTGACGAAAAAATGGGGTTATACGCAAGCTGTTCCAATCTGGTATTTTAGTAAGTGATATCTGTATTAATGAAAATACTTACTTGTATGAAAATGATCCAGATGAAATACATATTTTAATTGGGGTTGATTTTGCTGGAAGATTATTTACGGGTAAAATCAAGCAGATATCTGATAATCTGGTTGCCATGCATACACGCTTAGGTTGGACGTTGATGGGAGAATCTGGAGAAAATACTAATAGATGTGAGACGCTGCTCACTCTCCATATTAGGGATCTGGATGTATCAGAATTATGGCGACTGGACACGGTGGGTATAAGAGTTGAGGGGGAAGATTGGTTTAAAAAGGATTTAGAAGAGGCCGCGAAATTACATTTTCTTCAAAATGTTAAAAGAGATAAAGAAGGCCGTTATATGGTAAATTTACCATGGATAAAGGAACACCCCCCTCTTAGTAGTTGCAGAAAGATAGCTGAAAAACGACTTGTGAACTGCATCAAATCATTAGAAAAGATCGGAAAATTACACGATTACGAGGAAGAGTTTCATGATTGGGAGAGAGAAGATATCATCGAAAGGGTTGAATCTTATGAGGAAATAACCGAAGAACACTATTTGCCTCATAGGCCAGTGTTTAAAGAAAATTCAACCACTAAGGTACGCCCTGTTTTCGACGGTTCTGCTAAAGAAAAAAACTTTCCATCAATCAACGACTGTTTGGTAAAAGGTCCAAATCTTATCGAGCTCATACCTTCTTTGATAAACAGATTTCGATACGGTAAATTTGGAATAATTGCAGATATAAAAAGAGCTTTCTTACAAATTCGGTTACAAGAACGTGACAGACCTTTTTTGAGATTTCTTTGGAAAGAAGGGGGAAAAGGCGAAAACATAACTTATCAACACCAGAGAGTTGTATTCGGGATATCATCAAGCCCATTTCTTTTAGGGGCCACGTTAGAATTCCATCTAAAGAATGTTCCAGACCATTATAAAGAAACTGCAGATATTCTCTTAGAATCATTTTATGTAGATAATTTGGTATGCAGTGTCAACAGCAAAGAAAAATTGGAGAAACTGATGGTTGAATCCCAAACAATTTTGGAAGAGGGTAAATTCGAACTTAGAGGGTGGGAGCACAATGATTTTAGCTCACAAACCGAAAACTCAATGCCTATCGAAAGACGAAGCGTCACTGTTTTGGGCTTAAAATGGTACTTAAATGAAGATTTGCTCTCTGTAGACATAAAGGATGATGAACATAAGGGGGAAATCTTGACAAAACGAAAAGTATTATCATTGGTTCATAGGGTTTTCGATCCTATTGGATTTACTTGTCCTGTAACTTTAATACCAAAAATTATGCTACAGGAATGTTGGAAATTAAAGGTCACGTGGGATTCTGCACTCCCTACATCAATAGCGGAAAAATTCCAAAAGTGGAGAAAACAGCTTAATATTTTGAAAATTATTACTATACCCAGATGCATGATAGAAGATCTGGAAACCTCCAAGAATTTAAGTCTTCATGTGTTCTGTGATGCAAGTAAAGCAGCTTATGCTACATGTATTTTTCTAAGGAGTGAAAATGGAAATTCTGCTTCATGCCAGCTTGTACAAGCCCGATCCAGGGTATCTCCCCTGAAACCCATTTCAATCCCCAGACTCGAACTCCTTGCTTGCACAATTGGGGCAAGGCTAGCTCGTACAGTGAAAGAAGATTTGAAACTTCCCTCTTTACCAACTTTTTATTGGTCAGACTCTATGAACGCTCTCTACTGGATAAAAAAATCAGAGAACTGGGCACTCTTCGTGTCAAATCGAGTCAAAGAAATTAATAGTGGAATCTAAATAGTGGAATGGTCCTAATTGGCTGAGAAATCCTCAAAAGGACTGGTCAAACATATAAGTTAATCCAGACTTTGAAATTGTTAACGCTGAAAAAAGAAAGACTGTTACTTCTGCCACGAATTCACAGATAAACAAGTTTAAATTCTTCGAAGATATATCATCTTTTGGTAAAATTACGAGAATCATGGCATACGTACTAAGATTTTGTGGAAATTTGAAGAAAGGTCAAAAAGATCGAAAGAAAGGAAAATTGGAGGTTTTCGAAATTCAAGAAGCAGAAAAATTGATTTTGAAAGAAATACAATTAGAAAGTTTCAGTGACGGAAAACATCTGAATTTGAAGGTTATCAAAGGTAATGATGGATTGCTAAGAGTGGAAACAAGAGTTGCCACAAGAAAGGATTTGGAGACATTCAGGTTTCCGATATTATTGCCAAATAAACATCAACTGGTTAACAAATTAATTATGGAAAAACACCTAGAACTTGAACATGCTGGTACGCAAATATTAATGTCAAATCTCAGAGAAAATTACTGGATCATCAAGAATAGGAAAACAGTTCGGCAAGTTATTAGAAGCTGCATAAAATGTAAAAGGTTTTCGATTCGCCCTCTAGAAACAATCAGTATACCTCTTCCTGAAGATCGTGTAAGAGACGCGGCTATATTTGAAGTCATTGGAGTTGACCTTTGCGGTCCACTGTACTTAAAAGAAAACAAGAAATGTTGGATTGTTCTTTTTACATGTGCAATCTATCGAGCAATCCACCTGGAATTAGTTACTTCTTTGTCAACCGACAGTTTCATCCTGGCCGTCCGCCGATTCATCGCAAGAAGAGGTCGTCCTACTACCATTTATTCTGATAACGGGAAAAATTTTGTCGGCACGTCCAACGCTCTGAAAGCCATTGATTGGAATAAAATTGAAGACTTCGCGATTAAGAAAAAAATTCAGTGGAAGTTCAGCCCTCCATCAGCCCCTTGGTGGGGGGGATTTTGGGAAAGACTAGTAGGAATGTTGAAGAACATTCTCAGAAAAGTACTCGGAAAAACATGTTTAAATGAAGAGGAAGTAGTAACTATATTGTGTGACGCAGAAATCATAATCAACTCCAGACCCCTCACTTATCTTTCAGAGGATCCTGAAGACTTAATAGCACTCTCCCCATCAATGTTTCTCCAAGAAATCAGAGAAATTGGAGTACCAGAGTTTGATATGATTGATTCTGAAAAGGTAGAAAAGAGATTTGTTTATAGAAGGAAGATACGTCAAGATCTAAGAAACAGATTCCGAAATGAATATTTAGGCTTACTGAAAGATTATTCAAAAGTTCATAAAGAATCATGGATCAAAGAAGGAGATATCGTACTCATTGGTGATAATGAGATAAAGAGAATTAATTGGCCTTTGGCTAAAGTGGTAAAAACTTATCCAGACAAAGATGGAAAAATTCGTGTAGTAGAAGTCAAGACACACTTTGGTAATTTCATTAGACCAGTCCAGAGACTTTATCCACTAGAAGTCAACATACTTGACTCATGTGACATTCGAGAACGAATTCCTGCAAACCAAAAGAACCGTGTGATTTCCACTTCTCGTAGAGGACGAACTCTAAGACCTCCTCAGAGACTTGAACTTTAAGAATTTATTTATTATTATTATTTTTTTTTTGAGTTTTGTCATTAAAAACTCAAAGGTGGGAGGATGTCATAAACTCCCTGATTCTAACAGCTTCGCCCCTCCCACAAATCATGGAATAACCTTTTTGGCAACATGCGGAGGGCACTTTTTTGCGTCTTCGTTTTGACAGAGCCTGTTAGGCCTCGGAGAATGTAACTTCGAACTGATTTACGGCCCATGTAATGGGATTAGTTCTATATAATCTGAATTTATGTAATAATTGTTGATGTTAGTGTAGTTATTTTTTGTTAATTAAAATCATTTAAAATTCTAAAAGATGAATTATTAATCCGAACTGTTGTCTTTGAATATTTTTGAGTCGTCAGCTTAGCAAAGAAGAAAATACGGATTTGTAGAGCTCAGCCCCGGATTCGAAGGTGAGTGAAATTTTCTTACCTATTTTTTATTGAATGTCTCGAAGAAGTGACATAAAAGGGTCCTCTGATGCCCGGTAGCCCTTTAAAAGGGGGAGTATATAAGATATTTCTCCCGCCTTCTTGTCATGCCTTCGTGGTGTAGTGGTCAGCACTCTCGGTACGTATTCGAGAGGTCCGTGGTTCAAGTCCCGGCGAGGGCATTGCTCCTTTTTCACATCTCCTGCTTTCAAAAAATACCTAATGTCTATATAGTGTAATATGATATAGTTGCTTTTGTTTAATTTACAACTTGTTTATTATTAAATATTATTACTTTCTGTGCAGGGAGCAATTATTCTATTTGAAGAGCTTCCTTCTGATGGAATCGAACTTGCCGTATCTGACACTTCTCATGAAGAATATTCACTAAAAACTAAAGAGGAGTATATACGACGTGAGTTAGATGTGACTCAAAGTCGTGCTAAGAATATTCAAGAGCCAAGTCCTTTGCATGCATTAGTAATAACGAGAACTTCCTGAGCGAAATCATATATCACGTCCTTATTTATGAAAAATTAAAAGGGGGATCCTAGGGGGCCCAAAAAGCTGAAAATCGGATAAAGGGTTTTAAGGTGTATCAGATATAAAATCGTTTAAAAACGCTTTTCTTTTGCCAGTCAACAATATTTTATTTTACAAAAGTATGTTGCCATGTTTTATTCCCTTGCATTTATTTTTTTTGTTTACTTTTTCAGGTCAATCTAAATTAAATATTACATATTGGAATTTTACTTTTAACCATTTCTTCTAACCACAATTACAGAATAGGAGCAATTTTTACTTTCATGTGGTTTCGATTCTAAATATCTCTTTTTTCTTGTGCAGCATGCAGTTTTGTTTTTCTAATTTACTCGTTTTTAAAACATTTTAAGGTTTTTAAATTAGTTCTCTTTTTCTTAAAGAAATTTTTACTTTTAGTCTATTTTGCGTATCAGGCAGCTAATTTCAGGTTACATCATAGCAGCTCTATTTTGGTTTTTCAAAATAATTTTAAAAGTGACATTTTTTTAAAGTGAAAATTTTTATACTTCTCAAAAAACTTTTAATAGTTTACATTTTTATTAATTTTTCTTTTATTTTAATTTTAATCATTCTTTATTTAAATTTACAATTAATCCAGACGTAATTCAGAAACGTAGATCTGATGATAATTCTTTCGGCTGAAAGACTTACCAATTATTAATTATTTTTCTCCTTTATATGAATTTTGTGTCATTAATTTTGCTATATATTAATTTACATGTATCTCAGTTACGTTTTACTTGCTTAGGTTTATTTTCTTTGATTTGTATAGTCACTATAGTAGATTTATATTAATTCTGTTTATTTTGTTATATCTCTTTCTTAATTACTTGATTAATTTTGCAGTATTTTAGACAGTAAACAAACACATATGTATAAAATTCACCTTCCTGTGCGTTTTACTTTTTTGTGGTTTCAGTTTCATATTTTGCATTAACTATCAACTAATGCATTTTAGACCAATATTTTCTTATTTCTGAAAGAAATAGAGAAGAAGAAAAGCCCAAAAGAATTCTTATTAACTTTACAATGATCTGTAATTAACTTAAACGGATAGAAAAACTAATGCAATTAAATCGATTATTAATTCAGTCATCAAATTTATGAATAAAATGCAGAATTAAAAAATTCTGTTTCCTTCAAGACGTGGAAAAAAACGATTTTCTTTTTTCTTTGAAAGGTCATTTTATAGTTTTAGGGCCTGCTCATCTTAAAAAATAATTTTGCAATTATTTAAAAAATGTTTCACTCATTATGAATCATAATTTAATAATATATAACTTTAAATAAAAAAATTACACGCATTTTTACGGTTTATTTCTCAGTAATTAAATAATCACTTGTAAAGTTCTACTGTCTTTCTGTTGTGTAGAATCTTGAGAAATAGTGATTGCACTGAAGAAGGGTTAAAACATCATCTTTGTGCATCAACTTGAAGCTAGCATACTACGCCTCAACTTGGGCGGTAACTGAAACAGTAGAATCAAACTTAAAAGTGAAGATATTCACTAGTACTAGAATTACACTACAGGGCTCATAAAATCCTGTACGCTACAGCGCTTGGATGAGTCTAGTGGCAGCAAGATAATAGCGATTAAGCCACATCTAACCAGCAGTAACTGCTAAGCGAAAGTTTGCATATAATCACGCGCGGAAATTTCCCCAAACTCTCTCTCTAATGGAACGTCGATATTTAACATATTCTCCCACTGGTAGAATTTGCATTTCTTACGCGTGCTACCAAATTTAAATATTCTGGCACTGATAATTACAGGAATGAAGGCTTATAGGAAAGTAACTTTAAATTTAACTGGTTATTTAAAATAAATATAAATCCCTACACACTAATTAAAAAAATGCTTCAGTAAGATAAATATTTTAATAGAAAAATTTCAGCCGGGAAAAAAAACTTATGTAAGTTAAATTCTGTGTCTTTTTCATAATAATTTGTTTTACTTTATGTCGTATTTGGTTTATATAAAATGATTCACCATTTCTGTGAAGTTATCCTACTCTAAGACCGCCACTGAAACTTAAAGCCAAGAATATTTTTTTTAATTTTTCAAATAATTAAAAAATGTATAAAGTCTCTTTATCTTAGGGAGCAAACACTACATAATTTAAAAAGAGTAATGAAGAATTATCTTCTAGCCTTGTGAAACAAAACAAAAGTCAGAAGAAGGCTACATAAGACAATTTTATTCGAGCACAATTTAACAGTTACCCAACTTGGGTGTATACAACCCAAGTACTTCTGGCTTAACAAAAGTATGTAACGATAAACAAATTCAAAATGTGGTAGATTAGCCTAACCGTTCCCAGGGTAATTTAACGCCCAGGCAAGGCTGGATTAACTCTGGATTGTAGAAATCTAGCGAGAAAAAATCAAATGGCTAGAAGCACTGAACGCCACTAACTTATGTTGCTAATAATCACAGAAAACGTGGCCTGGAATAGGCAGACACGCTCTAAAACTAACTTCCGAAAGTCTTCCTTAAATAGAACTTCTTTCTACCTTAATCTGAATAAGCATTTGCTGTCTCATTACCATTCTGGCATGAAAAGCTTGGGTGAAGACAGAGTAATAGGAAAGCGCTAACTTAAAATGAACATTAGGTTATTAAGCAGGAGAGATGAAAAATGAGCAATGCCCTCGTCGGGACTCGAACCACGGACGCCTCGAATACGCGCCGAGCGTGCTGACCACTACACCACGAAGGATGCCAAGAAGGCAGGAGACATATCTTATAATATTGTTTAAAAATAAGTAGATAAACCTCGCATCTCTCCCTGCCAGAATTTAAGTATACGAAAAACAGATCCTTAACTACCTTGATGAGAACTTAAATTCTAATTATCTAAACTACCTAACTTACCAGAGTCTACCTCTTACAAGAAGATTAGACTTTTGAGTAATTAAATGCAAAATTCAAAATTCGTGTTACAATATCTTGATTCTTCTTGCTATGTGCAAATTTTCAGCAGCTCACATTCTTCCAGAAAAGGACTTTAGAAAACTGTTCTGCAAACATATATAACATTTTCACAACTTTTCATTAATTAATTTTCATGCTACCCATTTATTCCACAATTAAATTTCTTTCCGAGTGCTCTCCAAATGAATCAGAGTGTAATAGCGAAAATAGTGTCTTTTGTAAGTGTATTTACAGACGCTACCAACTAACCAAGAATCTACGCGTTAATAGAATTCGACACCCGAGACCTCAAAGACACCCTATTTACAAAACTGCACCTAATGTGCTAACGAGAGAGTGATTTAAACTTTATGTGTTGGTTGGAGAGCCTAACTTACTCATGCACACATCTAAATTTACACTTATTTTTTTATTTGAATATTTAAATTCCTTGTGCACCACATAGTATTACACAAGGCTTGCAGAGGTAAGTAAAAAAATAAAAAATACAACAACACAACGCAAAATAAAATAAATTTACAAATTCACAAATGACACGTAAGGGATAAATATACAAAAGAAAGAGAACGTCATTTCATCCTGAACAAATACATGAAGAGGTGGAGGAAATGTTATGTTCACAGACTTAGAAATGAGTTCTTTTTGTCTTTCCGTAAGCTTAGAACAACAAATGTCCAACATTTTGCGCTCCCCCGAAGCTGCAGGAAAACAGGTTAGCATTAGATAAGCGAAATCTCTTCAGATATGAGTTGAAATTACCATATCCAGTTAGAAATTTAGTAATTCCAAAATTGCTGAAAAAATGTTTATTATTCAGTCTGTGAGGAATGGAAGAAAAAAATAATTTAGTCAAAGAGGTAATAGTAGAATTTTTGTATAATTCATTCCACTTGTATATTATTTCATCCCTATTTTTTCCTTGAAGATTGACTTGGCCAGTATCATTGGAGTATTAATTTGAAGATTTATAGCTTGTTTTGCCAACCAATCAGTCCTTTCATTTCCTAGATGGCCAGTGTGGCTACGTACATGAGAAAAGATGACATCAACACCTTTATTATGAAGGTCTTTAGGAACGGCATGAGAAGTGACAATTAATTTATTACATGAGAAGATATACATAACAGAATATAGGGAGGAAAGAGAATCAGTGCAGATAAGAAATTTAGCACCTAACGAATATGTTAGATATCTACTTAACTGACTCTTTAATGCACAGTAATTCGACTTGGAAAATACTGCATTCATTGGGAATTCTAAAGAGTTTGTATTCCAGTTCAGAACCATGATGGAAAACGACATAAGCTAACCCAACTCGATTATTAATTTTACTGTCATCTGTATAACACACAACCGGGAAATCATTGTCAACGGAATTTTCATAAATGACAGTTTGAATTGGCAAACGATAAACAGGGTGAGAAAGATCTTCAAACAACACCTTGGTATCGAACATAAATTTGCGGATGGTATCTTTAAACTTTTGGTCATTTAAAACATGAAGATCAATCGGAGGAAATCCCTAAATTTCGAAAGAGGCTTCATAGCTAATTGTTCTGGAGCCACGTGCAACTCTTAGTAAAATTCTTCTTTGAATTCGGTGAAGGATACGGGAATATATTATAAGGTATTTTTCCCACCTTCTTCGCATGCCTTTTTGGTGCAGTGGTCAGCACGTTCGGCGCGTATTCGAGAGGTCCGTGGTTCAAGACCCGGTGAGGGCATTGCTCATTTCCCATCTCTTGTTTCAAAAAGTACCTAATATCTCTACAACATAGTATGATTTTTCCAGCGAAACTTATGATCAAGAATAAGGCCTAAATATTTAATTTCATTCATCGTTTCGAGTAAGGTATTATCCAAATATAATTGTTGGTTTGTAGAGCTGACATGTTTTCTTTTAACTATCATAATTTTATATTTATTAGGATTGAATTCCAATTTCTGTTTTCTGGACCAATCGGAAATTATATTAAGGGTGTTCTGAGCTGTATCAAAGAGAGTATTCGGGCACTTCTCTTGAAAATAAATTAGTAGATTATCAGCAAGAGCAATTGTTTCACAACTCGGACAATGGGAGAGTCTATTGAGTAAATCATTCATAATTAAGTACCACTGTAAGAGTTCAGAAACCAAGCCTTGAGGGCAACATGTTTCCAAAGTGCGGGAGGAAGATACATGGCCAAGGGAGAGCAATGTAGATCTGCTATGCAAAAAAATCTTTAATAAGGCAAAACAAATTATATGGAATATCAGCTTTTCTTAAAAAGACAAGGCCACCAGGGGTGGTCGAAAGCACCTTTGATATCAAGGAACACTAAACCTGTACATAAATTTCTCTTCTTACCTTCATCCACAATATCTATTAAGTCTAAAAGAGGATCTTCGCAACTCATATTAGGGTAAAACCAAATTGTGACTTTTTAACGGTTTTTTTTTATTATACAGGAAGCAGGTAATTCTATTAACAAACAGTTTTTCTAGGCATTTTCCTAAACTGGGAAGAAGACTAATGCATCTCAAATTATTTAAATGCGGGATACCAGGACCACTATTCTTAGGTATAAAAACGACATTCGCTCTTTTCCAGCAACGAGGAAATGAACAAAGCTTCAGACAAGTATTGAAGATTTTGGAGAATAAATTTGGAACATTCAATGAACTTGCCTCAAAATTTCTTTTGAAATAGAATCAAGACCAGGATCTTTATTGCATTTAAGGTTTTCTATAACACTATTAGTTTCTGACATAGTGAAAGGAGGATCTGGATTAGCAACATAATTTATTGAAGCTTCAGCCCTAATCCTTCTATGAAAAGAATTATCCGTACTAAAAGGGTCTGTGGAAAAGTTTCTGTTAAGAACCTCATTAATTGTTTCTTCTAATGACTTTGTAAAATTACCAGATTGGAGACGAATTCCACTGACTTCAATTCTTTTCATAAACTTTTGCTTTATACCATTCGTATATATTTTTTCCAAACATTCCTTTCATTTATATTTATTAGGAATTATCTCCAAGAGTTAAGCTTTGAGTCCTGGATCTTTAAGCTGTAACTATGTCTTAAGTGTAAATATGTTTGTTCGTATAGCTCTCTAAGAGTAGGATTACGATTTCGTTGAAACCTACATCTAGCAGCATTAACCTGCTTTCTCATACATTCGGTTTCAGTAGTCCACCAAGGTAACTTGTGAAATCTTGACTTTTTTACAGGCATGGAAGCCTTCGATACGTTATAGAGAATCGAGATTTTTTAGTCGAGAGTTTAATGCATGCTTATCCGTACAGCAAATTAATAAACTGCGACAGCTCATCAATCTACTGCTTACATGTACAGTAAAAAGTATTCCAGTTAGCTTTCTTTACACTAAAAAGTCTCCTGTTGTTTCCTCTGCCAAAAAGAGTGTTAATAGAAGCTACAGATAGTTCAAACTCAATCTTACAATGATCAGAGAAGAATTCATAATCAGGTTGACACCAGCGCAAAATATCTCCAAGAAGATCAGCTCACACAACCGTAATGTCAATATAGTTGTAACCTTGAGTATTACAGAAAGTAGGACCACAGTCCTCGTTGATAACAAACAGGTTATTCATACCTAAAAGTTCACAAAACTAAAACACCGCGGGTCTCTAAAACTGGAATATGCCAAATTTCAGATTTACTATTGGCATCCATAATGCAAATCGATCTCTTACAATTTTTTGAAGCTAATGCTACATTAATTTTATGCAAATCTAAGTCAATATTTCTGTTAGGTTCAAAATAATAACAGAACAAGATGAAATCACGAGTGTTGAGAGTAACGTGAAGAAACATCATTTATAATCAAGATTATTAATATCAAACAGAGCAGTTAGCTTTTGAATCCGCACAATAACAGCAGCTTAAATGGTATCACCATTTGCATAAAAAAAACGGTAGGCGGAAGGCACATTGGAAAGAGAGCATTTATCCAAGTGAGGCTCCTGAACAAGAGTGACGTCAATGTCCGAATTTTTTGTATTTAAAACAAACTGCTGAGTATCCTCTTTCGAACGATAAAGATTAAGTTGAATGATTTTAAGAACAGAAACGGGGAAGTTAGCCATTATTAATTTGAGAAATAGTTCTATTCTTCATAAAAATATGAGAAGGACAATTCTTGGAGAAAGGCTTATTTTTGACATCAACTTTCTTGCCAGCATCCTTGATTTTGTTATTATAACGGATTCAATTTATACAAGCTTGGGTTTCTTGAGTTTGGCAGTGCTCACTTTTGTGTTCTTTTGCACATTTGAAACAAGCAATAGAATTTCTGCAGTTAGTTCCTTTGTGATTATAGCTAAGGCATTTAAAGCATCAATTTATCATGATAAATCCTCTACTTTACAAGCCAACTACTCAAAATGCAAACACCCGAAAGATAGGCATTTGCTGTATAGCTTGGGTTTCATTTCGACAACAATATGCTTTGAGTTTTGGAACTTTGAAGAGCAAAATATAATTTCATGTCATTAATACATTCATTACCATAAACAATGTCAGGATTTTCATCAAAGAGAACAGTTAATACATCTTCATCATCATTTTCATTTGGTACGTTTTTAATAATTAGAGCAGGATATTTCTGTCTTCGTAGAGAAGAAATTAGTTCAAGTTTGTTCTTGATTTGATGTTTTAGTTTATTACGATCAGTTAAAGAAGAGCATTGCACTAAAATTCTGTTATTAGAAATCGTCCTAATATTTTTAATACCTAATTTCTTTTCTGTAGGATTAATGTTTTCCTTCAAAAGGTTTTTAGCACCAAGAAATGTAAAATTTTTCAATCCAGTAGCTGCCGAAACAAGCAAATTACAGTCTTTTGGCCGTTTGTTTACACTTCCTCTCCTAGATGGCTATACCACCGTCACTATATGTAGAAACCTGAGTGTTAAATTTATGTGCGCGCATTGTTTTAAGTATAATTACTGTTTATCGTTTGTAACTTTGTAATTCTGAGTCTGGCAACTGAAAAGAGTATTGTAATGTTTTTTGAATTTAAAGAGAATTATCTTCATATATTCGTAGTTATATGCTTAAAATATAAACGTGGAATTATTAATGTTGTTAATACTGTATACATTATTTCAGTTTTGAGTTTTAGGATTATCGATTTATTGCTGAATTTTGAAATCGGTATCCGACAGCATAGGAAGTTCTCATAACAGAGGTTTTCAAACTTGCCATGCCAGCTTCGCGATAATTAGCAGAGAGTAATCTTTCAAAATTTTTAATTATAAGAGATTTTAACTCACCCAAAGCAGTCCTAGCATGTTCACTCAGCTCGCTACACATATTACATTTAGATGCAAGTGCTGTGTTGAGAGTATCATAATATTTTTAAAGAGACGTGTAAAATACGTCAAGCTCTTCATCCGCCATTGTATGATTTTTAAATTAATTAAAGTTAAATTTACATTTAACTTCATTGTCTCAGTTTGAAAATTTATACTCACGTTTCATTCATGCAATGTAATTAAATTCTTATAACTAAACTTTTTAAACTTCTTTTTAAACTAAACATATACTTGCGAATAGTTTCACGAGAAAACAAACACTAATACATTGAATAACTATTTACAATTGAATTCAGCTTGCACTTTACATCGAGATTCACGAGTTACTTTGAATTTCTTAACACTTGCACTCGCGTTTCCTGGTAGCAGTCACGTAGACTAAAATTGCGTTCATATTTGATGAGAAAAGTACAATTTAACTTCCGAGCTGTTTTGCTCATTAAAAGAACTAAATTAACCTCACTTGAGGTAAAGAGCAACTATTCCTTCTAGATATAAAGTAAAACTAAACTTTACTAAGGTGAAAATAAAATTGAACTTATCTTTTCGGTCCATCCGTTTCTTGATGAACTTCTTCCACGTGGGATAGGCCTCTATCTGTAGGACCCTCAGTCTCTGACGGCTTTGGCCCTTCGGTTCCTCATTCAGCTTCCTCTTGCCGTCTCCCGGAATCTTAGAATTTTTCTTCGGAACTGGGGTCTATGAGCTGGGTGAATCACTTGTTTCCGCTTCGTTGAACTCTCTGCTGGACCTTCCTTCCCTCGATCACGCAGTTGGCCACGGTGGATTTTCCTTTGCACCTCTGAAGTTTTCTCGGCTGGATCCTCTCCATACGTTGGGGCTGTTACTGGGGCTTCTTTTCGGTGTTTTCTAGTGCTTCGTATCTCCTTTGGTGGCACCCGTCGCTTCTTTTTGAGTTCCGTTTGAGCTCACAGCCATACAAAACAGCATTATGCAACTTAGAGACTTAGATACAGATACCATCTATGTAATCACCGACAGTCAGTCCTACATACATGCCATAAAACAACAGCACACAAATTTTCCAATAGCCCGGCAAATTCAAGACATCATAAGCACAAGTAATAAGAAATTTGTCCTGTTATGGACCAGAGGGCACAACGCCTGTGAAGGCAATGAAATAGCTGATTTTCTAGCAAAACAGGCAGCACTAGAACAAACAGGATCTCAAATTCATATCCCATGGGCTAAATCAGCATTAAAAGTACAAACTAAAACAAATGGCGAATGAAAAGTGGCAACGTCAGTGGGAACAAGGACCACAACGACGACGTATATTCGAACTCCTACCCAAAGCTGACGAACATACCACAATATCAACCTGCTTTCTCACCCAGTACATCTCAGGTCACGGTCCCTTCCCCAAATATTTTAATGATCGCAATATGCCTAAGTCGGATAGATGCATATGTGGGCAAAGCGGAGATATTCAACATTACATATTTCAGTGTCCGCTAACGTCAACCCATCACATTAGCCATCCCACTGATACTGGAATATAATTTAGAAGATTCATTATTAAGCACCGTAAAGTCTTCCAAAACATCAAAAATATTATTGATTTCCTACAACACTAAGGACTGGGCCTCTGTCATCCATAGCATACAACCTGAAATAATTCTCCAAGTTCAGAAAATGCATCAATAAGAATATCCACTCTCCACCCTCTTACTATGCAGGAGCGCCTTTAGAAAACACACTTAAATATCTCCATTTATTGAGACAGCCGTAACTTTTCTTGTAGCTACTCATACTACGAACTATGAACTACTTCATACTGTGCAATATGTGACAGATACACCAGTACTACGCACTCAACACTATGAACTACGATATGAATTCATTACGAACTGTACTAAGAATGAACTTATAAACTGGGAACCGTGTAACAAAAAAACAAACAACGAACCACGCAGCATAATCATTCCCGCAAACCAACAAAGCTCCAAACCTCTGTAAATGACTTATTGTATTTATTGTATTTATCCATACAATTGCAAAGTACCCGTGTAAAGTACATCTTATGTCAATGTTGTCTGCAATGCAAATTATGCACCATTAATGTGTAACTATTATGAATGCTGCAATGTAAACAAATGCCCGAGCATGGCGTTAGCGTGCCCCGTGAGGATGCGCTTCCATAGATGGTTAGTGCAACGGGGCGATACCAGTTTTGCCCATGGCGATGTTTTGGTGTCCCCTGTACTTCTTTCTTTCTGTCTGTCTGTCTGTCTGCAGTGACTGGACAAGATATCTACAGCACTGCATTTCATTGCAGATGAAAAAATGAGGTAAGTGGCGCATTACAGATTCTTTGAAGAGGACGTATTAAGTTAGCAATTAAAAGAGCTATTGCCAAATCAAGTTAGTAATTTGTTAGTAATTTTCTTTCACATTTTATATCTTACACGCACACACAAACACATAATGTTATTTAACCGAGTCACTTCAGAGCAGGTTATATTTTGGTGATTTATTGCAGGTTTTAGCTTAAATTTTTTAAAAGTAAAAATTTTAAGTTGCTTTAATTTTAATAATTTCATTTTTGTATTAATTTTTTTTCTTTTATTTTGAATTTAAAGACTTCTTTGATTAATTTTACAGTTCATCCAGATAAAATTCAAAAACGCGACTCTGTTGATAATTTTTCCCCTGCTCTTTGACAAAGGTCAAAGAGTAATTAACAATTATTAATTTTTTTTTAACTTACACGAATTCTTTTTTATTAATTTTTATTTATGTTTTGATTTATTTTTGCATCAGTTTTCATTTCTATGTTTTGGATATATTACTTTGATTTGCGCTTTCCTGTTAGAGAAGTCACCATTTGTGTTTACGTTAATTCTATTTATTTTGTCTTTCTCTTTCTTAATTATATATATGGTTTCTAGCAAAATACAAAGTCCGACATGTGTTATGTAGCGATTTTAACTAAGTTTAGAACTATGGATTAATATGTAGTTAATTGCAGTTTATTTGTTAATTAATTATTGAGTGAGTAAAATTATATGCACTAATTTATGCTTATTCTAAATTTTTCTTCACGAGTTGTATTGCTTACGTTATTGAATCAATTATTTTTATGTGAGTTAAACAGAGTTCTCATTCTTACGTTACGCGTTCGATAGTAATAGCTTTCGGGAAAAGGAGACAATGGGAAATCGGTTGCTTTCTGCGTAATATTTGAAATTTAAAAATACTTCCTTTTTATTCACATGGATGAAATTTATACCTCTTAGAGAGAAAAAATTTAGCCTTCTTATGAATCTACTTTCATGACTGTACGTCGCCCCGTTGGAGAATTATGCCCATTTAATTGCTAAAATTGTTGAATTTCG
>KK122207.1:17778-36558 GCA_000611955.2 Stegodyphus mimosarum
AATTTTACACACGCAATGATATTATTGTAGGCAAATTATTTAATTTCAGGTTTTAATTGTAACAGTTAGTATTTAACGTCTGGTACCATAAGGCCAGAACACATGTTATTCCTGCTTCTAAATTTATATTTAAAAAAATATAACTGAAAAATGTGTAAAATTATACATATTTTAGATAAAAAAAATTTGGAGGCCTCTTTAAAAGAGAGGCCCGTAGGCAGGTACCAAGTTCTTCCCTCCACAAATCACACCCTTCTGGTATATATATGTTAAAAGCAATCTGTCTGATAGGGAACGAACGAAGTTTGTGTCTTCTTTTAAAGCAATGAGCTTAAATTAAGTCGGGAAAGTTACAAACGCAAAAAAAGGGGGCGAACAACTGTCGTTGTTCTGTAAGGTCCCTTTAACGGCAGTTCTACTCTCCTTATAAGCATTTGCGAGACTGGAAATTTATATTTATTTGCCATTTGACAGTCAAAGGCGAATCAAATCTCCCATTAAAACAACAATTTAGTGTCTCTCAAGTGTTTAGTCCTTTTCCCTATATGCACTGGTAACCCGAGGCCTACAAAAATAATATACAGAAGTAGAAACTCGTTTTAAAAATAAGAAAAGCAAAACTTTTTTATGGCAAAAAACTTGCAAAAACAAAATGCATAAAAACCTAAAAAAGGTTAGGTTCATGACTAAACGTTTTAGTTCTTTATGACTGTAATTAGTTCGATAACTAATTACAGTCATAAAGAAAAAACCCTGAGCAACACAAGAAACATTTTACAAAATGAAAAATATTTGTACAAAATGAAAAATATTTGTACAAAATGAAAAGCAAAATTTATTTGCTCAGTTTTTAAAACCCAAAATAAGGGCGGCTCGAATGCGTATTCAAATTTGCTTTGTATCAAAATAATTGCCCAAAAATACACAGAAAACGCTCATAAAAAGGCTGCAGATAACAACGCAATACAATTACAGTATAAAGACTGAATACAAGAAACTGCCGAGAACAAACAGAGAAATAACGAAGTATTTAATTGAAAATCTAAATTTAATCTAAATTATTATCTTTCAAATGAATTAAAAGTTTTTTTCTTTAGATACAGTTGTCAGGACTGAGTGTTCGGTGCATATTCTTGGGAAACATCTTCGTGACAGCTTTAAATCCTGATCTGGAACAGGGAGCTGAATGCAGCTATGTTCTGTGGAAGAATACTGTGATTAAGTGGTAGAATAACTATACGTAAGAAAGATTTAAAATCCTCTTTTATTAAACCACAAGTATTTACAGCCACTTCCCAATTTAGGAGGGATACAGAAAATAATGACAGCCACTTGGGTCTAAACTGAACAATCAAATTAATTTAAACTAAAGCTAATTAGAAATTAAATCGTCGTTGCTCACAGAGCTATAACGCGAGGTTGGCCTCTAAACTAAATGGTGCATAGCAAGATTTAACTAATACTAACGCACTTAGAATTACTTCAATAAGTAATAGCGTAACAGCGCTACGGCTTAGAATTTAAATACTAGCTAGTCAGGCGAACGTCAAATAGAGTAACAGTGGTCTGAGACTCAAAGCTCTCTCACACTGAGAGGTTCCTACCTCTTGCTTAAATAGAACTTGGCTCCACTTCAAATTAGCATAAAGCTGAAACGCACGCTTATTCTAACGGGAAGCTGAAATGAGAACAGATAGAAAAGGGCAAATTAAAATAAAACTTTGTTAGTTTAAACTAAAACCTTACACAGTTCTTTTCACTTTTAAAATATTTAACTCAGACACCATATCTGGGATGAGAAAAACAAATCAGAAAAATCACTTATATATCTAGCAAAAATCTAATACCGTTCTTGAAAGGTCAATTAAAAAATATGAATACCATAGTTTTTTAAATATTTTCTAGTTTATCTTCTCCGTATAGTTTTCATTTTATTTCTCTGATATTTTCGTTCATGTATCTGTTTCTTCTTAAAGTACAGTACACACATAGTAATAACAATTCCAAATTAATGTATAATTCATGTGAAAACAACTAAATTTACGTATACTGTGTAAAGGCTTTTTACAACAAAAGTATGACATCGAAATTAAATTTAATACAAAAGTTACAATAATATAATGCAAAATAACTATTTTATTATACGTTTAATGTACACGCAAGGTCCAAAACGAAGTCCGCGCACATGCGATTTATTATAGACTAAATGGTCCTAGGTTCTACATGCTAGATCGGTCCCCTAGGAGGCTATATTCAGTCGAATAAAAGTAATTGGAGGAACCTCAAGGGTGAAATTAAGGACTTAAGCAAATCTAACTCTGCAATATGGCGTCACTAATTGAATAACTGGAGAAGAAAATTGTTTATTTATTGTTGAACAGCTCTTTGTAATTAAAATACAACTAGAAAATTTCTAAACAAAAAAATAATTACCAGTTATTGATCTTGGAATATAAAATGAGTGCAGAATTTTGTTGCTTCGATATAAATATTGTTATAAGTGAATTTTTATCATTTTATGATTACTTATATAATTTATGAACAGCATTATGCCTGTCTGATTAAACGTTTCTATTCTGTTGATGTGTTAATCCATGTGCTTCGTTTATTGCATCTCTCTTTGGACTTTAAATGACCAGGCCGTAGCCTAAAAGAAGAATTTTGAGGTAACTCCAATAAGCCTAATAAGTAAATCGAGAACATCATTTGGTGGGACGAATGAAGCTCGGCGCTTACAGTATAGCACAGGCAAATCATTTCGAAGCTTCTGATGGCATGCTATTTGTCCAATCAATTGATTCGGTTTACATAATTATAGCAAAGCTCTCGAGTGTTATCCGATTGAGGGATGCCATCGTGGAGGAGAAAAATTGGCTCGTATACACGTTACACATGAAGAAAATCACAAAAACGCCCATGCGACCAGCCCTGCTGGGATTCGAAACCCGACCCAAACTACCAGTGTTCAGCGACTTTACTGCCTGATCGTTGAGGGACCTTTGTCCAGTCAATACCGCAAAGTTTTAATTCTTAAGAACAAATGTAATCGTAATACCAGTAATTCTTTAGCGGTTGCCCATATTCTTCTGTCAGATGCACATCTATCAAGATGATTATTTTCAAGAGTTAATGCATTATAGAATTGATTACCATAACACCACATCCTCGATTTTGCAGTCCTAAATTATCGAGTCTTTAAGTGACTTCAGAAAATGTCGTAAATGTCTTTGCCAGTTTACGTCACAGCGAAAGGACATAAACGGCTATGCGGATTAATAATCCAACGATATGACAAATTTTGAACAGGTACAACATTGATTCAATAAGCTAGAAATAGTACCAACAAATATGACAGAATTTTTTTACAAATATCTTTATGTTAAAGCAAGGCATTCTAAAAATGTTTTATGCTTTATAAGGTATTTCTCCCACCTTCTTAGCATGCCTTTGTAGTGTCGTGGTCAGCATGCTCGGCGCGTATTTGAGAGGTCCGTGGTTCGAGTCCCTGTGAGGACATTGTTCATACTTCATGTCTCCTGCTTCTAAATAGCCTAATGTTGTCTCTGCAGTGGCGCCCGAAGTAAAACGATGGTGGATAATGATTCTCCACCACTAGGATTTGTCACTAGGGTCCCCTAATCCCCAGTCGCCCTTTAGAAGGGAGAGTATGTAAGGTATTTCTCCCGCCTTTTTAGCATGTCTTCATGGTGTAATGGTCAAGTACAATCGACGCACATTCGAGATGTCCGAGGTTCGAGTCCCGGCGATAGAATTGCTAATTTTTCATCTCTCCTGCTTTTAAAAAAACACCTTATGTGTCTACAGCTTGATTAACTAACAGTCACTTATTATTACGGCTATGTTTTTCTAGCTTCCTTTGTTATAAATATAAATTTAGCAAAGACTCAAATTTGAATTATGCTCTAATTTTCCCATAGAAGCGCTTCAATTACTTTTATTTGGTCGATGATTACTACTCCTAACTCCAAATTTAATATATTCTATTTATACTCAATACGATATCGTTTATTCTGCACTAAATGTGTTTCATTTTATCTTTCCTTTGGAGCATCATATTATATTATTATTATATATCGTATTAGGGGACGAAAATATTTGACAGTATATGCAGCGGATATTGTAAAATTTAAAATTTTTGTAAATATCAGTTTCCTTAAGTAACTTGGGGAGTCAGTAGGTGGTATCGATGAAGGAGATGTAAAAAACATACAATGCTCTCACCATGATTCGAACTCCGGAACTCCCGATTACCCGTTGAACGTGCTTCCAATTACACCGTGAAGGAACAGGGAAAAGAGGGAGAAAATACCTTATAAACTGAAAATAAACCACTAATATCAAAAGTAATGATAAAATCCTACTACAATCCTGGGAAAACAGTTCTCGATTTCGCTTATTAAAAACAGTAATTACTTGGATTTAAATAATACCAACACAGAAATCTCGGCGTTTTGAACAGTTCCACGATATCTGAAATTTAATCAAAGTGTGTTTATGGTACAGGGGATAGCTCTCACAATAAAAAACGAGTCTTTATTACAGCTTCCAACATAATAAGTTATACGGGTGATTAAAAAGCTAGTAAACAAGGCAGTCACAAAATAATGAAAACTTTAAAAGCCAATTTGCTCCACCGATTACATAGAAAAATGTAAAACTAACGATGTTTTAAGCTATTCCATTCTTTTAATCTTGGTGAGAATGTTTTAGCGTGGCTTTGTGATGAATTAAGCCGTGAAAAAGATAATTTAAGTCAGATTTTTTAGAAGAATCATGTATCCAGGATGAGCAAAGCAATTAAACTGATACATGTCTATGAAAGAATACTGTATATGGAAAGCTCTGTTACAAAACAAAATAAACTCAGAAGAAATCACTATTTTATCACTGATATCAACATTACAAAATAAATACGTCATTAATTTTTTTCCGTATCAGAATTGTTATTTATCAGTGCTGTCTGCTTGATACTGAACATTTCTACTCACAAATTTAGGTTTTGAAATGTTTACTGGTCAGCAGACATCTGTATTTCAAATATTTACTCAGTATACGATTGAAAAGATGAAATGAATCCTGAGCAATGGCAAGGATATTCATTATTTTAAAACTTATCACTTAAATAAACTACAAAACGTGATTAAATATGTATGCTGTGTTAATTTAAAAATGCTACGACAGATGTGGTAGATAACACCTTAAAGGGATGTTGCTATTGACCAGTAGTCTTAAAAATTTGTTGGTATAGAATCTATAAAACCTATAATTTTTTTAATTGGATTACCACGGTTCTCAGAAAAGTAAATGTTTAAAAAGCATTCAAATGTACCAATATTGTGCACTCTATATGGAAAAATGCAAAGTAGACCTTTATTTCACTATACATACACTGGCCATAGGACCACCTTTTGCACTGATAACTATTATGATTCGTTTGGGCATCGCGTCTACATGCTTCTGGAATGCATTTACTTCCAAAGAATACCATCCATTGGCTATGCAGCTTTTTAAATCTTATAAATTAGATGGAAGAGGAGAGTGCTGTCGGATGCGTCTTTCCACCATATCCCACAAATATTCTATGAGATTAAGATTCGGGTTATTAGGTGGCCAGGGAAGGTGTTGGAAGTCAGACTGATATTCAGCGAACCAATTTTGAACACTGCTGGCAGAATGTAGTTGCATTGTCGTCTATGAAGTATCCGTCGCCATCAGAGTAAAAATGCAACATTGCAGTGTTCACTTGATCTGTCAGTATATCTAGGTATCTCGTGGCTGTTTTTTTACCCTCGAGGAACACCCAGGCACCACTTCCATGCCAACAGAACACGACCCATATCATGATACTCCCACCAGAACCTTGCACTGTTCGAGTAAGGCAAGATGGATTCATGACTTCGTGAGGCTCTCACTCTCTCTCGTCTTCCATCAGTACAAAGTAAGGTGTAACGTGATTCATCTGGCCACATTAACAGTTTCCAATCGTCGGTTGTTCAGTTTCTTCTTTCCCGACACCACTGCAAACGAATTCTTGCATGTCGGGTAGAAATGAGAGGTTTTCATACAGGCACCTGACTATGCATTCCTATCATCTGCAATTCTCTGCGCATGGTTCGAGCTGAAATTTCTTGGGAGGAGCCTTGGTTGACGATATGTGTCATTTGAAGCACAGAAGAGTCCCTGTTCTGCTGCACAATTCGTCAAAGACAATGCCCATCAATCTCTTGGAAAACTGTGCTGGATCAGCACTTATATCTTCCAGAGAAGGACTATGGGTTCTGATTCCAAATTTCAAAACCTTTGATATGGCTGCTTTTGAGATCACAGTGATATTTTCTGTCTACGAAATCGAGGCCCCTGTTAAACGGGCACCAACAATAAGCCCTTTTTCAAATGATGAAAGATCTTTTTTTCCCATTTTACGTCATTCATCGCGAAAGGCACTCTTATACCTTACTGATACTAGCATTCCAATCACGTGTAACCCACGTCATAAAAAAATTTCCATACTTCATCCCTAACAAATGAAAATCTCAAAGGTTTCTAATTCATTTGCCAGTGTGTGTATTAATGTTATTGAGCAATTTGAACACAAATTTCATAAGCACAGCCTTTAATTTCTTACCATTACTGTACTGTAGGAATTTAATGACTGATACATGTTTATAATTTTTACACCAAGTGTCGAAGTCTGGCTGTACAGACTGAAAATTATTTTTCGCTTAAATAAATTGAAAGGAAGGCAATGTAGATCTCTACGGCTTTTGACAGAAATTTTTAATATTATCCTTGAACCTTTTTTTTAAATTCGAAGAATTGAACTGCCGAGAGTGCCATGCAATAGAACCTCACAGTTAAACAAACTATAACATCAATCAAATTTATGCGTTTCAATGTTAATAGATACTATAATTCTTCAGCGATATGAAGGCACTTGAATATTCAGCGATATGAAGTCTTTTCGAGACATTATGGTAAGGAAAAGGGGGTAGAGGACTATCGGATCTCTGCTCCGGAAGGTCTTCTGTCGAAAATGAGACGCGTTACTCACAAGAATGAGACACAATAGCAACATGTTAAATCCCCAGCTCACTGTTTGCCCCACCTTTGGTGCAAACGTTAGTGTACAATAAAAATGGATGGATTTACACCAAGTAAATTGAACACTGATTCTTCTTTGTTATCGTTTAAGTTGATTCATTAATACTTTATTCGCAATAACATACTCATAAAACCAAACCTAGTTTGCATTATTTTGGATAACGACAGAAATAAAAAAAAGTATTATTTAATTAATTATTTTAGATGTTCAACTCTGAGTTTGTATGATATTAAAAAAATATTTTTCCAATTTTTTATTTAAAGTTTCAAAACCCCTAGAGCAGACGAATGGAACCATAGGACTCAAAAGAACACTATTTGGAGACCACTGCTACAGACCGTTGCTTAGTTAAACTAAACGCACTTCGTTAAATTTTAGAAAAGGAAGTTCTTTTTAAATAAGAGGTCCCAAAGGAAAATTACTATTTTTAATTCACTATCCCTCCACTGCATAGGCCACCACTACTTTATTTGCATATGAGAACGACGGTAATTGGCTTGTGACATTTAATTCTTTTGGGTATGAGAACGAAACGAACGGCAATGGAATAATAATGCAAGAAAAAAGAATCTTGATGGAAATGAGAACATGGTAGGTTAATTGCTGAGATTTAGAACACTTTTTCGAGATTGAGAATGACAAATTTTTGTTATGTTATCCCAGAACATTAATATCACTTCTGTAAAACAATCTGCACTCAGAATATGAAAAATGTCTTCACGACTTTCGTTTTACATGCTTCGTGAGATTTGACATAATTACAATGCATATAATCTTTCATATTGAATAACGGCAAGCGGATGTTATATTAACTACTACGCAAGATAAAATCTGCAGAATTGAATTTAGAATTAGCTTAATATTCTATACTATTCCCTTGATTTCTTTTAAACAAGCAGGCCTTTAACTAGATTACAAATACATTCGTGTTAAAGGAAAACCTTTTATTCTGATTTATGACATCCTAATTGTACTTTAAGCTCCACAAACCTTACACGCTTTCTAAAGTAGTGTATTATTAAACCTTTCAAGTTTCTTTTAAATATTGTTGTTCATTTCTAGCAATTACATAATAATAAAGTGATATATATCACTTAAGAATAAAGTGATATCAAACAGTCCAGGTGTATAGTATAAATTACTATTTAATTTGTAGAGACATTATGTTTTATTTCGAAGCAGGAGACATGAAAATGCGCAGTGCCCTCGCCGGGACTCCACCCTGGACCTCTCGAATGCGCGCCGAGTGACCACAGAGGCATGCTACGAAGGCGGGAGAAATACCTTATATACTTCCCTTTTAAAGGGCGACTGGAGATTAGGGGACCCAATCGCCAAATCCTGGTACTGGAGAATCATCATCCACCAACATTTTTAGTACGGGCGCCACTGCAGAGACATTAGGAATTTTGACGTTGAGAGACGTGAAAAAAGAGCAATGCCCTCGCCGAGACTCGAACCTCGGACCTCTCCAATACGCGCAGAGTGTGCTGACCATTGCACCACGAAGGTATGTAAAGAAGCCGTGAGAAATACCTTATAAACTCATTTCAATTATTTAAATTCTGGGTACAATAACTAAATATGGGAAAGCGACAGCTAAATTACCTTGGACAGATTAGCTCTAACTAATTCTGCTTTAAATAATTAATTCAATAAAATCAAAATTTAATTTTGAAAATTTAAAAACAAAGTAAATATATAGTAAGTTTCAAAATTAGGCAAAACAGCGGTCTCATGTTTGGCATAAAATTTAATGCCAAAACATAAGAATGTTGTTTTGTCTAATTTTATAATTTACTTTGGCATGTTTCTCTTCTCCCTTGATATAATAGAGTTATGCTATCTTTTCCCAGATGTTTTCTTTTTTCTCACATATGTCTCCTTTCCTGACGCCTTAAATTTCCATCTGACTAAATTTGATTATATAAAAATGCTCAGGATCCTCGCTCAGGATTCCCGCTTTTTAAAAGCATTAAATATTTTAAAATAAATATAAATAAATTTTATTTAAATTTTCCTGGTGATACAGATAATTGTACAGATAGATAGATGAGTAGTACAGTAAGACAACAGAAAACGGGTAAAATTTTTAAATGTTCGTTACATTAACTGCTCAAATTCTGAAAAACGTATGGAACGTTCTACACCAAATTATGGTTTTTGCAATTTGGTGGTTTTCATTATTAAAAATATCACTATTTATTTTTCTATTTTTTGCATACATAATTTATTTATTAATCAATCTGATTTCTGTCACTGCATTTCATTTAAACTGAAGACTGATGAAAGCAAATATATGATAAACAATAGATACACATTCTCATCTGTTTGATAGTGACGCATTATTTGAACTTTCATATTAAATAAGACATGTCGCAAACGAAGTTGGGAATTAACAGACGAATAAAACACCAAATGCCAGTGTTTTAAAACTAAAGGAGATGACACGAAAGCCAAATGTACACTTCGGGAAAAAAAGGGAACAGTTCTATATCTCCCGTTCTAATGGACCGATTGACGAAATTCACACTGCGTTTTTCGTCTTTCGAAAGCGCGACTTAGGATATATATTAGATTGTTATATAGCGTTGTTCTAATGTTGTTCTAATTTTGACACAAAATGGAACTTTTTCTGAAATGACATGTCAATTTTTTTCTCATATTTCGATTCTACGACTCAAATTATGCCAAACTGCCAAATTTTGTAAAAATCGAAAGAGTAGTTTTTAAAAAATAAGCTCTCGAAATTTTACCTTCTCGATGTTAATTGAATTTAATATATATTTATTAATACCTTTTTTTATTAAACTTACTTGATTTCATAGTTCAGAATTCGAAGTTTAGGTTTAATATAATTTCCACATTTTTAATGATTTATTTTTAAATTCCTATTTTTTTATATTTTTTTCTAAATTTTTCGAAGACATTTTTGTATTATAACCTACGGAATTCTTAACATCACCTTAAAGTAGGTGTATTTCTAAGCATACCTGAGAAAAACTATTTTTATTCCAAATTTCCTAAGATATACGTGAATTTACATTTTGGCGCGTTTTCAAATTTGGCGCATTGATATAAGCGATAATAACGAAAATACAGTTTACACACTTTGTTAAAATTATTTGAAAGAATGAACGATGGACCTTTTTTTTCCTCTCGTGCATCAATGAAAAAAAAGGAAAGCAACTAGGTTACTATAAATTAAGAATTCCGCCAAGTGAATTATTCTTGGCGCAACTAAAAAAATACGCCAAGACAAATTTTTAAATTTCTCCATAAATTTCTCACTGAAAATTATGAAATTTGATATCTAGGCATAATTTGAGTCGTAAAATCGAAATATAGAAAAATAAATGATATGTTATTTCAGAAAAAGTCTGATTTTGTGTCCAAATACATACGTTAGAATAATGTTATATACAAATCAAATACATATCCTAAGTCGCCCTTTTCAGACATGAAAAACGCAATTTGAATTTAGTCAATCACTCCACTAGAACGGGAGATATAGAACTGTACTCCCCTCCCCTCTGTGTACAGTATTCAAACTGGAACCTTGTTGCGAACAAAATTATTCCCAATTTAAAAGCTCGCATAAAAACTGAGGAACACAAAAACACACTTCAAAGAGAGAGTACTTTACAAAAATTTTTCAATTATTCTGTAAGATTAGGCAACAAATCTTAAAAGGTTTTTATATCTGAAAATTATTGGGCTGCATACGTTATTCAAACGCCTATAGCTTATGGCTTGTCTCAAAAAGGAATTTAAGCAACTATAAGCCTCAGAAAACGCCCATAAGCCCTTAAAAGCCTAATAATAAAGGATTAATTAACTGCAATAATCATATCGCCTGTAAAGCGTTTTCAGGATGAAAATATATTCTTTACGTTGTACAGTAACTCTAGTATAGTGCTATTAATAGACATGATATGGTAACTCTACTGTACTGTAGATTCATTAGGTTATTTTAAAGTATGAGACATGAAAAATGTGCAATGCCATCGCCGGGAATCGAACCTTGGCTCTATCGAATAAGCACCGAGTATGCTTCAAATTACACCACGAAGGCGTGACGAAAGAAGGGAGAAAATACTTTGTAGTAGTAGTATGTGAATAGCTGTTAAATGTTTAATTTAGAAAAACCTTTTCAAATAAGTAATTTGAGAAATTTTAATAATTAACATTCTTCGAACATTAAGTTGAAGTCGCAATCACACAATTACTTTTGAATTTTGGCCTGCCTGCAATCCACTTGATAAAGTGTAGAAAACAAAATTCAATGAAAGCAATAATACTCACTCTGTAAAGAATTTGCTTTATTTTTTTAATGGCAAACGAGATCTCATTAAAAGGAAAAATCTCTAGTTTTACAAACATTTGCTTCTAAATGAATGAAATTAAATGGACAATCGTGAATGGTAAAACTAGTAATTAGATAAAGCATAAAAATGCACGAATAGCAATCATTAAATAAATGTTCTAATTCGCCATAAAAAAAAGATTTATCCAGTACTACAATATTAAAATTAATCCGTTTGTTAAAACAAATAAACATGAATACTTACTCTGTCACCAATTAAATAAGTAATAAACGGAGTGAGTAATTAATTAGAAACTAAAATAACAAAAATATACCAAAACCAATTGTGTGGCAGTAAAAAAATTACTATAAGCTTAGTCAGTTTACAAATTGATTTCAAAAAGGAATTTTTAAAAATTTTATCAAATACCTGATAAATAAACTGATATTGTGTTGATAATTACTCACTTAATCTCTCTTTTTTATTTTCAGGATATTAATTCGTTATGTATAAATTCTAAACTCAATGTATCGATTAAACTAGTCAATTATTCAAATTCCAATTAACTAAAAAAGATTAATAACCATCACAGCATAAAAATATGGTGAAATGTTTTGTTTGTAGTCGTTTATATACTTTAAGTCTTTGACGGAATTTCTGCTTTCTTTTATTTTATACCATTTTCAATTCAAGAAAAAATTTAGAATAACAGTATGGTATTCCATCCAGAACATAACTAAGTAATAAATCTTCAGCTTATAATTCCAAGATCGGGTGAATATTAATTGGAAAAAAAAGACATACGTCCGGTTTTTACCATCAGCTCACATACATACTGGATACGCATAGTTACGTGAAACTTCAGAAATGGTGTCGTTTCAAAAATGAAAGGTAATGCTGAGTTTTTCGTATCTTTCAGTTAAAAGGAGTAAAAAAGACCATGAGACACTAAAATACACAAGATCAGCAGATGACGCATTGAACTGAGCCCCATGTATAAAGTGCATTCTTGCCACTTAAAACATTGACGATTTTCTGTTGTTTCTTAGCCTTCTGATTTAAAAGGATCTCGTTCAAGTTCACAAATTCATCATAATCAAGAACTAAAAAGCGTTTGTCTCTGATCAAAGCCTTGAGCATGTCATAGCTGCCAGACTGATTTTGCTCATATCTGTTCCAATTTCGATAGAGAACACCGCCCGAAGACGAAGCCTAAAGTCTTCTTCCCTTCTATCTCTTCGACCATACTCACTAATATTTTTTCAGCTCGAAGATATATTAAGTGCCCCTATTCCGAAAAGTCACTGTGCGTTGCATATATATGTATGTATGTATGCTTCCCGCATAACTCAACAACGATTAGCCGTGGAATGTTGAAATTTTGTTTATGGGACTGCTATAACATCTAGTTATGCACCTCTCTTTTTTATTGCAATCGGCAGTACCAAGTATATATATATATCTCCCCTTCATCTAGATTAAAAGCACAATGATTTAAAACATAATAAGAATGAAAGGGGAGTATTCTATTACAATTCCTATATTTCAAGGTAAAATTAAGAAAGCCAGTAAATACAACTAAGAATTACAATTTGAAGTCTACATAAATTCCAATTAACAAAGTCGTAATTTTTAAGTAATATTTTAAGGCAATAGAAAACTTAAAATTAAAAGTTTTTGAAAAAATGTTTTAAAAATTTTAAAATACTTGAAATAGTAAAAGCAGTTGGAAAAATTGCTTTAGAAGCAGGAAATAATTGGAAACATTGCTGTACAAGAATTGAAAATGGTCTAAAATGTATTGAAAATGGTATAAAATAAAAGAAAGCAAAAATTTTGTCAAAGACTAAAAGTATATAAACGACTACAAACAAATATTTTACAGTATTTTATTAATTACTTATTAACAAACACTGCTAATAGCAGTGGATATGCATAAAACTATGGCGAAAAATTTGCTAATAATAATTATATCCGTATAAAGAAAATTAACTGAAAATGAGCAACCGAAAAGATAGCGAAACAATACTAACTCTTCAAGAGGAATTAGCTTATTTCACATTCTTTTCAACCGTTCAGGCATCATGTTTCGTCCCTGCTATGCATATGCAAATCGAAAATTGAAATGAAATCAAACGTAAACAGTTAATTCCCCAAATGTATCAAATTCATATGCATATCAAAAATTCCCCTACACGACGTAAATTAGAATAAAATTATTCGGAATGAAAACCTTTATTTAAATGCAAATAAACTGTTCGAACAACACGAATAAAGTGAAAAACATTTAAATGCTAAAAAAATCGTTAGAACTTTGGCAGCTGAGGATGATGGTTCGGTAAAACCATCGAATTTGTCCTGTGAAAATTTGCAAATATAAGCGTGATTTTTGTTGCTTTACTTCTAAATTTACTGATTTATTTAGGATTAACTATGACTTTAGAATTAACCATGTCTTCGAATTAACCATAATCGTCTTCGTTATTTCTCCGGTTAATAAGATGGTGATTGTAATATCCAGTTCTAGCTAAGAACATTTGTTTATAAGTAGTACTCGTTCTATTAAAACCTAATTAATAAATAATATTTACCTCGCAAAATATCTTATAAATAATTGTGTCGATCTCATGAACTTTTTTCATTTTTTAAACACAAACATTTTGGAACCACATACGAATTAATAAAAAAGGAAGCTTTAAAATCAACCCTTTTCTTAACATATTTAAGTTATTAAAATCTTACTGATCTTTAAAATATTAAATGAAAATCCTTTGAAAAAATCTTTTTTCACAAAATTTCTTATAACAGTTCTACCTTCCACAACCAACCAATAATACATTGTAACGCAACCTGATTTCAGTCTTGAAACTGAAAAGCGATATTCAACACATATTATTCTCAAAAGCCGTTATTATGATATATAATAGGGCTATTAATTTTCATTAACTGCAAAAATATTCATATATTTGTAATTAAACGGAGAAATTCATAATTTTAAGCTTTAAAACGAGGAGCAATAAATTTGCTTAATCGGCTCTTCACGTTTCTTGATTTATTCGATACGGAAATTTAATTATAATTTAGTAAAGAGTAATTCTTAATATTATTCGTATTAATAAAGATAAATAGTACAATCCAGTAGGGGATTTCATGTGTTAGCTGAAAAAATGATAGGATGAAGGTTACATAGGAAAGCAAAATAAATCACAATTTATTAACAAAATAGCAAAAAGGCATTCGAAATTGGGATTTTCGTGCTTTAATTTCGCATAATTGTTGTCTTCTATTACGATTTAAAAAATTTTTTACTATAATTATGCAATATATTTAAATATTTTAAAAAAAACAGAAATAAAAGAAGCCAAGTTTTCCTTAAGAGGCGTTTTTCCGTTTATTGAAACTAATGTAAATCTAATTTAGTTAAATGAATAAATTGTCTATGCAACAAAATGGATTGAATGATGGAACGTTCATTAATTTCTCAAAACTGTCTAATTTCAAATTTGATTATCAAACCTCATTCAAGGTAGCTAGTTTTTATGAAACAACCGTTCGATCCTACTATATTTTCACAAACTAAGAGAGAATTTCATGTAATATAAGAAAACTTTTATACATAGTGTTATGCGTTTCAGCAATAAATTCATAGAATGAAACTGGAAGAAAAACACCTATTATCCTTAAATATTCCATAACAATAATATTTCAAAAAGTATGTCAGGTAGCACAGATCATAGTAAATGCGCTTACAAATGATCAAAAAATCTGATGGGTACACCACATAATTTCCTTATACGGAATACTAAATTATACGCATTTTTTCTTGCATTTCATTTAAACTTATTGGATTGAATTATATCTACTTCGTCGATAGCACATAAACCACAAAAGAATAAATGCACACTTTAAATTTCACTGTATTTGTTTACCATAGCGACACTCTGAAGCTAGATTCATTTAACAGCGTTACATCTCATTCATTTTATAACTCAGAATGCAAAAAAAATTATGTATATCATCTGAAGAATTATCTAATTGTCGCCACATGTTCTATTCAAATACTATAATAAATCTAAAACGATGTATAAAACAAATTAAAGAAACAAAAAAAACTGGTTTTCACAGACGATTCAGTATTTCTCATTCAATTAATTCAGTTCTCACTTCGCGACAAGGCAAAAATATATAAAATCTCAAAATGTCTAAATTAAAAATTACGAAGTAATTCTTAAACACTTATTTCCTCGAATGAATTCCAGAATGGATTAAGCACGATTTAATTCGCAATAGTAAAAGAAGACGTTACGTTCGTTGTTGCGAAGCTAAGTTTCTCTGGACTGAAAACAAATCCACTATTCTGCTAAGTTTCAAATATAAACAAATATGGCTGCTATGGTTAAAATAATTAGGCTTAGCATGCAGATTTACTAAAAGCATAAAAACCTTAAGCCGAAGATAAGAACAACATAATTCAATCATTTTAAAGCAAAAAATGAGCAATTTACCAACATATAATAATAAAAAACTGAGCTCATTGAGCCGAGTAATACAGAGGGTATATATACTTTTGGCGCGGCCGATTGCGACCAAAATAAGAGGTGCACATCTACATGTTATAGCAATCCTATATACAAAATTTCAACGTTCTGAGGCTCCTCGTTTTTGAGTTATGCGAGATACATACATACATATATACGTACAGACACTATGAAAAAAATCTCTTCTGAAACCATTTTAAATCAGTTTTATAATTCGCTTTGGGAAACAGTGTCCTTTATTCTATCCTTACGTAGGGACGTCAAGGAAAAACATCGTTAAATTGTGTTCGATTGCGATCAAAATTGGTATTTTCGTTGAAATATGGTACCCGGGATTTTTCGTGATTGCAATACTTCCTTTACTTTGCACAAGGAAGCGAAAAGGAAATATTTCATAATAAATAGAAAATTATCTCTGAAGATTGGCAATAGAGCAATTTTAACTATCCTATTTTTTAACCATTGTTAATGACTTTTATTAACTATTGACCAATTATATCATTTGTTGTTACAGAGTAGCAGACTAATAGATATTCTTCTATCATATTAAAGGGAATTTTGCTGTTATCTAAAAATCGAGTAGAAAAATTTGAACTTTTGTTCCAAAATTATAAAGCATTTTTTATTTTTTCTTTACTAGGGTAACAATGAAAGTTTCTAGATCTGACAACACGGAATAGAGTAGAAGGATATCGCTCAAATATTACTGTACGCCTGAGCCTGCAATGTATGGTGGTACAAAAATACAGAACTGTGAATTTTCATTTCTTCCGCGAAAAAGGCTCATATTAGCATATTTTGTTTGTATGTCAGCAGAAGACGGCTTTAACACGAGATGATGAATTTGTATGATTTCCTAATATGTCTGTAGTCCTAATAAAAACTGCAGATGGCTTGCATTTCAAGCAAAGTTCCTATATCATGCGCCTGTTTCTCATTGGTTTTATGAGTTCATCACTGAAGATAAAAACTGTGTGTTAAGCAATGTTACCGGTTTTCTCTAACTACAATAGCAAACGATAATGAGAACAGAATGTGTCATATGTTTGCCCGAAATAAGCGGACATAATATGTGTATATTTGTGCAAACTCTACGTACGTGGGACATCTATGGACGTACACATTATTTTCAATCAATTTTATTCAATAGATTTCCTTAGATATGCAGCTGCACTTGAACCTCAAATCAACAGTCTACCCTGCTTGTTGATTGGCAATATACAAAAACAACTTCGTTTTCTTAATAGAGCAATATATATGGATACCATGGACTAATGAATCCAGATATGATAAGCATGACTCCGTCAGATGGGTTTCGTACAGCATACAACGAAGCTAACAATATTTACCAGCATGTATACATTTTTCATTCAAAAGTGCAAAAGTGGCCATATTCTAATGCGAGGTTGTTTTACATGATGCAAGCGTAGCCCACAATTGTTAACTAGATAGTGTTCTTCACATTTTAACCAGTTTACCCTGTAGCTATTCTGGGATACTGTTTGGACAAGACGCATTGGTACTAACACAAGGTGAACTAGAAACACATAATGGTTTTGAAAATAAAATACCACTTCAAGGCAAAGAGTGAAATACTATTTTCTTTTATAATAGATAGATTCTTCTTTTCTTGAAGAATTTATACATAAAGCTGTCTCTTGAAAATAGCATTCCGTAAGTGTGAAGCATACAGATTAATATAACTCGCCGCAACGTACTGTTCAGAATCTCCTGAATGCCCTCACGAATTGATCTTTTAGCTTATTGATACTTTATATTTTGAATAGCCCCACATAAAATAATCATCTGGTGTGTGGTCGGGCTAGTGATTAGGCTATTTAATGATCCCAAAGTGATAAATGACTTTTCCTAGAAATATTGTCTTCTGAAATCCGATGGAAAGACTTTCAGTACAGACTATTGTATCATCTTGCTGGAACCATAGGTCACGACGGAGATTGGCCTCATGATACAAATATGTTTTCAATAATTTTGTGTAGAATTCAGAATTTGCTATTACAGTACGGCCTTTCTGCTGAAACAAATGAAGCTTGATAAACTATACACGAGGATGCTATGTCCCATGGATTGTTTGCCGCCCAAAAGGTTCTGTTTGTGTAAATACTCGGGCAAGCGAAAATGAACATCATTTAACGTAAACAACCTGTTCACAACCTCATGTTCAACTTCGAACGAGAAAGTTCTGAAGATTCGCTGCTCTTCGCAGTTCCCTTTGGATGCCGGTTCGATACCCTTACTAACAGAGTATTACGACTAGGGCCGTCACCTCGACCAAACTTGCATCGCAAGTTGCTTGTGTAGTCGTGATAGACTCTGTTTTTAAATTCCTCTACTGTCGCAATGCGGTGTTGCACAGACCAGCGTTCTATCTCAACTAAATTTTGCTAGACAGTCAACGTAGTGCCGCATATTATTACAACGACACTTAGTGGGTGTCCTGAAAGTAAAAGAATTAAAACTATCGGATGTTTTTGGCTCACCATGTATAAAAATGTGCTTATCATCCGAAAGCAACATTATTCACGTTATGATTATGAGACTGATGCAATGTTTCAACTGCTTGCTCAGTGCCCTACCACCATTTTTACATCATGCAATAGTTCAGAGATAATTATAAAGAGTCTGAAACATATGGCGAAGCAAATGTTGATACTACAAACTCAATGTAAGCGTACTTCTAACACTTTTTACACATTTACCAAAAGCAAGTCTCGGAAACTCACTGCATATATTGACAAAATCCTGCCGATACCATACTGGTGTGCCATTGTTGTAGTTATGCTTTAATTTC
>KK122207.1:39172-57627 GCA_000611955.2 Stegodyphus mimosarum
TATTATTATATTGAAAATCTGAATACATATTGCTGCTTCTTAAAAGCATAGTATTGTTTTATGAATATGATATTAAAAATTCGAAATCTAATATTTTAGTGAGGTTAGTAAAGAAGATTTAATTATTTTTCTGGAAGGTTGTTAACATTAATATATTTTGAAATTTGTGTTGAAAATTTTGAATAAGAATTTTATAATTATTCTAAAAATGAAGTGGATACAAAAATAAGTGAAATTAGTACAGATAAGTAATATGAAATTATGGTTAATGCATGTTAAAAATTTATGGGTTGCTGTAAAGTATAAAGTATGTTGAGGGAGTATTGGTTCCGAAACAGAGGCCTATTATTACCTCTGTACAGTTGTTCCTTTTACCCTCTTCATATAAGATAATGTTGAAGGCTCTCATTTGATGATTGAGTGTAATTTTTTTATATTATTATTATACTTTTTTTTTATTATGGAATAGTAGTGCAGTTCTGAAAGGCCAGTTACCTTATGTAAGGAACGGAGGTTTTTTCTTCAAGTAACTGCCTAGGCACCCTCAGCCACCAGTGCAAAACACACTGGTTAGCTCAAGAGGCTAGCCCTAATGATGGATATGTTTGTTTAGAAGTATTGCGAGGCCTTTCAGTTTGTTAAATTCAGAAATTGCAAATGAAAGACAATATTGGTAAAACCATAATTTTAGCAATACTATTATCAAATTTATGATGGTAAAATATAAGTTATAAGAATGAAAATTAGATGTGTTCTGAAAATTTTCAAATTTATTTTGATTATTCAAAATCAATAATATGTGTGCAAAGGTTTTTCTACTGTGATATATTGTGTTCAAGGCTTTACAAAGACTTCTCTGAAGAAATTTAATTATATGGACTGCAAATTACAAATACCTTTGGACTGAATTTTTAAAGGACTCTAAAATATTATTTAAACAATTATATAAGTTAATATTTTGCAATTATATAAGTAATTTAGTTTGGTCAAAATTTCAAAATTGGTATTTTTTCAAATTATTTCTCTTCATTTGCTTTAACGCTTTTCCTTTATAAAGGCTTCTTTGTCGCTACGCCTTTCTTTCCTTGACGAGGGGGAATATGTAAGAAAAATAAAGAATATGTCTAAGATTAAATTAACAACGTAAATTTCCCTTCTCAATTCTAAACATAGTAACCTCTCTCTGCACTGCATCATTTCTAGATCAATCCCTGTCATATGACTCTTACATAATTCTGATGATGTAAATGAAACTAAAAGTCAAGTAACCAATAATAATGTTACAGAAGTATGAACTATCCAATCAAAATACATTGTAAACCAAAACTAACTCAGTCTGAATTGGGATTTCACCTTGAACGTAACGCACTTACTCTTTACTCTTCGGTCTAGTTGGACTGCTGTCTGCTGCTTTCTTCTTTCTTACTAAAATGATCTAAAATGTGAGCTATTTTGGAATAGTCACATTTCATGTGCCAAGTTGATTGTGGCCACAACAAGCGGAAATAAAAAATGAAGATTTAATCTGCCTTCGCCTCCAATTTCTTATTCGTTATAGATCAACACTTCTACGACGTTAAAATTCCTGCTTCGGCACTTCATTACTCCAGGGTAACGCCTATGGCGTGGGTACCTTGTCGCAACAACAGTGATTGCTTGGGCCGACGAAGAAAACGTTATTGCCCGTCGAAGAGCTTCGTTCCGTGCTAGAAGCTTTCATATCGTATTTCATCTCCGATGATGATACGTTTCCGTTTACCATCAGTGTCCTTTCTAATAGAGAACTGGAGCGTTACTTGTTCGATCCATGGTGGAGTGTCTGGTGCACCATTCACTTGTGCTATCGACCTACCTACCAATGAAGATTCCCTTAGCATGTTAAACGCCGCTTCGTTTCCCAGGTACCGGTGTAACAAACATCGCACAGTCTTGATTTTATTTCAGGTGTCAATATTATTCAGGTGTGAAATATCTATCTTGTACACACTTTGCGGAACTTCGTGGATTTGCTTTCAGAAGAGTCTCAAATGTCAGTTTCAAATTCTGTACCTTACTGAAAGATACATTGCGGATGCGCTTTAACCCACGAAACTTAAGGGTAGACCTAATAAATGAATGGTCAAAGTCTAAAGCCATTTGTTAATATAAAATATGTAAGCATGTAGGCGAGTAAAGTTAATGGACATCTATGTACACTGCGGGGGAAAAAATGGGACAGTTCTATATCTCCTGTTCTACTGGGCCGATTCACAAAATTCAATCTGCGTTTTTCATGTCTAGAAAGTGCGACTTAGGATATGTATTAAATTTATATATAGCATTGATACAAAATCGAACTTTTTCTGAAATGACATGCCAATTTTTTTCCATATTTCGGTTCTACGACTCAAATTAAGCCAAACTGCCAAGTTTTGAAAAATCGCACGAGTAGTTTTTAAAAAATTAGCTCTCAGACTTTTAGCTCCTCAGTGTTAATTCAATTTGGTACGTATTTATTAATACCTCTTTTTTTATGAAACTTATTTGATTCCTTCTTACACAGTTCGAAATTTAAGTTCATTCCAAACAAAATTCGCCCATTTTTTTTATGATTTATTTTTTAAATAATTTTTATAAATTTTTCGAAAAATCTTTTGAATTATAACCTATGAAATTTTTGCAATCAAAAATGGGTTAAAAAAATAAGGCCAGAACCATATAGAAAAAAATATTTATCGCCTAAGTAAGATAGATAAGATGAACGAGAAACGGGAAGTAACTTGTCAAAAAATGGAGAAATCCACGTGACCTATCATCTCATAATGAAGACCCTAACGTGCATTTGTTGTGCATGTTTCTACAGTATGCTGAGTAAAGTGTTGAAAATACTAACCGAATCTAAAAGAGGGTTAAAAAGGGGGATGCCTCGTTCCAGTAATTAAGCACTTCTGAACATTTGTTTCTTATCAGAGGAAAGCATGAAGTTAAAAAAAACCCTCTTATCAGGAGTGTGGCGGTTTGAAAACTCTTTAAAAGTCTAATTATCCGACTGTTTTATTTATGTGAACGAACTGCGATCCCAGTTAATCCAGATAATTAAAATTTATTCTGTATTTTTTACAACACATTAAGTATTGTGGGAATGAGTTTTTTTATAGGGTTGGAAGATTATATTTTTTGGGTGTGGTATTCTGTGACTCCTGTTCCTTTAGTGTATCAAAAGCACTTGAAAGCAAAGCGATGCCACTATTTAAAATAATGATGATGCCGCATTTTCTTTTGGTAAAAGGGGGAAGCAAACAGGTCTCTTAAGTAAAAATTCTTTTAAATATTAAAAATTTGAAATTATATTTTATAAATGTCTATTAATTAGAAAAGATTTCATTTTAAAAATAATAAAAAATGGCATCATAAATTCTGAAATCTATCCAGGCCTTATTTTTTAAGATAATTTTGTTACACTATATTTTATATGTAATGTTCTATTTTATGCCACTACTTGTAAGTTTCAATAACCCTTTATTTCCGATCAGTAGAAATTCCTATCATTTAAAATTGTCATACGCTAGGACAGTTATCAGGCATATTAGGGAATAGAATTTATGCTGATAAATTTTAGAGTAAAAAAGTGCGCAAGCTTTCGCTACGAAAGTTTTAATAACGCTATAATTTTTTTCGCTAAAATTTTAATTCTTATGTACCTTCTCCCAGAAAACTGAGCAGTTTAAAAGCAAAATATAAACTTCAATGAACAATAAAAAAAGTCTTACTTTTTTATTACAGAAACATTCTTTCAGTAAGTGCACTGGTGGAAACTAAAAAGTAATGGTACTCATATGCCTCGTGCATTAAAAGAAAAAGAGGAAACAAAAAAAGAAGAAAAACTTTTATGGTAACATTCTCTTTTTTGGGGGGGCGTAGATAAAAGACTCCAGATTAACTTTGTCATCATTAGTGTGGAGGTGTAACTTTTTATCGTTCTAAACAATAAATATTAATAAATGCACTAGATGGCGCCACAGTACAAACAGTTCCCTACTAAGATTTACCAAAATGAATTTGTTGCATCGTAAATGTTATAATGTTGGTCATAAATTGAAGTTATACAGCTGGAATGCTAGCACCGGCTGCAAATAATATGCCAAGTATCTTAATTTATAGCTGCCATTTATATGAGCGGTTTTTAGTCTCGTGGTGCACTTTCGCAATATTTAAATCCTCGCATCGATTATATCAAGTTCGTTTCATGCTGTCATAAATTTTCTTCCATTGCTTAAACAATAAGCGCAATGAAGCACTTAGAAGCAATCTTTATTTATGAGATTTCCGTTTCAATTACATTTAACTCGAATATCCCCTCCCCCATACACACACTAGCTGATAACTTTTTCTTTGAAGCTTTTAATCCCTAGTAAAATGTATTTAGAGATGCTTAAAGCAAACGGTATGTAACTTTTAAACAGTTTGTTGTAGTGTAATTTTCCGCATTCTTATGATTACGAAAGTTTTTTAATCATATCTTTGTTATCTTTGTAATCTTCTACAACAATTATAACAGATCTAAGAAGAAATAATTCAGTTTCTAAGTTTCTATAAAAAATTATTTTTGATCCAGAAGAAATTAAATAGCAGGAGAAAAAAAAAATTCAATCACTCTAGTTGCATGGTCTTACATTTTGCTAAGCTCGCATTCATTTAAAATTTAAATGAACATTTCTACAAGATTTGCAAGTTAGGCTAACTGAAGGTCTTGTGAAATTGCACGCCACTCTTTAAAGAAATGCCCTTTTCAGCTCCTGGAGAGTCCAGAGAGGAATGTGGAACGCTGAAATTCGGCGCTTTAAAGGCATACCACACATACTCTATCACGTGGAACACCAACGTCATTATTCGACAATGTTTGGTCTTTTCGATCAGAAATCCATGACGTCACTGGTTTCGTGTGACGCCACTGGCTCATTCCCTCTTCCAAAGCTATGTCGTCGTTCCTTCCACTGCAAGTAAAGTCAGTCACCGTCGATTGAGTCACCTTCTGTAGAGACGTCATTGAACTTGAAGATTGAGGAGCAACAGCCTAGCCATTTCTGTTTATCGACTTCAGGCAAAGCTCCGAAAATCAAACTTGCAGCCTGTTCGTAGAACTCGAACCCAGGTCGAACTACCAGCATTCAGCAGTGATCTCAATCACGTGGCCACTGGTGTGGCTGCAAATTAGGAAACTCGCTTCCCGAATCAAGGAAAAACTGTTCCATCCAATTAATTGTTATACTCCTTGCTTCATAATAGCAAAATGGAGCCTTACTTCTCATGTTGCCATCTAATGAAACATTTTGTTTTTCAGTAAAATAAAAATGGCAAGAAATTTTTTACGTTCAGTCAATAAATTAATGCACTTAAACTGGTTTAGAAAATTTGGAAGAAATTTAAATGACTGGCATTTGGATTAGAAAACGTGCCAGAAAATCTAATAAAGTTAATACTTGTTTTCACTTGTCAGTTTTTGGCAGGAATTTTTGTGCTCTTTGTATGCTTCACAATTTATAAATGCCAAATGTAAGCATGTATTTAAAAATTTAACTAAAGGTTATTTCACGTAAATCTGTGTTTGTTTAACATGATATGAAAAATTAATTTCTAAACTGCATAGTATTTTTGGCAAAAACTTCTGGAAGTTGATAGTGAGGAATAACAGCAGTGTGCTTGCACATAAACTTACGTAAAAGAAACTTTCTGCAGTATAGTATCACTATACTAATAAACAGATAATAATACTGAGATATACTAATAAATAGATAATAATACTAATATGATATACTAATATGTGGATAATAATACTAAGAAATACTAATGAAATAGACACCATTAATAATAAATAGACAGCAGTAATAGACACTATGCTAATAAATAGACAGCAACAATAGACACTATGCTAATAAATAGACACAAGTAAGTATCACGAGTTCTTATAAAGAAAATTTCCGTAAGCAAACGGTGATTTTTTTTCACGAGGACAGTTCGATTTATCTTGCTTTTGAGCAGAGATAAATTACACAAAAATTACCAGTTGTGTTCCTTAAAAATAATTTTAGCAGCTTAATAGCAGAATTAACCCGTATTCGTTGACAAGTACTTTCTTTCGTAATTTTATAGACGGGAGGCTAATTTAATGATAATTTTTAATGATTTTATTTCAGTAACAGATTTATCACATGAATATCTAGTAAGCAACATTAAGATTCCTGCAGCGATCCCGAGGGCCAACCATACTTTTGCACCACGAAACAGCTCAAATATCACAATTTAACGCAGAGGAGCTCTTTTCCAAGTTCCGCTTTATGCCAAAAGTAGCTAGCATATAGGCTAGCTGTGTTCCGGCTCAGTTGAAATAGTGAAAACTTGAAAGTAAAAACAGTCATACACAAAAATTAACAGTGGTAAGCAGAAAAACAAAAGGAGCTCTTTTGAGTTGGATGTGCAGGATTTAACTGCCACACATCAGATCCACAATCGGATCCCAAGGTCATTTTACTTCGCCAAGGACATCGGGAACTCGTATGCCGCAATTCCCATCAGTGCCAATAGATGGCAACACTGTCAAGACCGAAAAGTGGCACTAGCGAACCTACACACTTTACGATATCTACACACCCCTAATAAAATTTAATTTTCTCATTCTAGCTTTAGGCACTTTATTTACTAAAATTGCTGTTCTCTGCATTAGCAGAAAAGAAGATTTCTATGTAAATTATGTAATAGTGTCTAGCGTTATGCATTTTGTTAATGTATTGCAATAACTATTTAAACTGTTATAAATACAAGCCAGGTTCCTTTAAAAAGCCCTCGTCTTAAGGTCCTTTCTTTAAGCAGATAGTGCTTTGCCTTAACCAATAAATTTAAGATATGTAATACAAAGGTTTAGTTTGAAGCATTTTTAAGAAATCTGATAAATAAGGTTTATATATGAAAACTTTACACTTTTTTTCTTTCACGCAATGATAATAAAACATTCGGAAGCAATGAAGTATTAATAGAAATAATTATGGAAAGCTATCTGAGAAATTAGAAACGCATTCTGATATAACTCTCACTAATATTTTGACCAAATATGAAAGACACTGAACACTTTTAAATTCCTTTTGAATTAAATATTACCCCCAAGCTTGTTTTTCAAGGTAATTTTGAGAGATTTTCAAATGCGTAAGGAAATTTAAAGGCATGTAATACACTGAATAGTGATACACATTAATAATAATCATTAAATACATTTTAATTAACACACTGAAGAGTCACTTACCATATTTGCTGGCGTATAAGAGGCGTCTTGTTTCTTTGAAAATAGGTCTGAAAAAACGGGTTGCGTTTTATACGTCAAAGTTTGTGAATGGGACAAAGCTTCATGGGATGCTGTGAAAAACAGGGACAGTAGTTAAATCATTTAAGAAGTGTATTAATAAGTGTATTAGTACTGAATGGTACAGAGGACAATTTGTTACACTAGGACTCGGATTCTGATTTAGAAGACGTTTCAAGTGATTCTTTATTTAGTTCTGGGGATGAATGTCTGGGTTTTAACGAAGAAGCTTAAAAGGTGTTCTTTCCCAGATAAATTGGGTGTTTTCAGAAAGTATTACTTGTATTTGTGTTACATTATATTTAGAATACTGTAAATTCATTATAATGATCAGTAATAAAGATTTATCCTTCAGAAATGTATATAAAAAAGGGCTGCGTTTTATACGCCGGCAAATATGGTAATTAGAGATAACTTATTAGTAATGAGTTTCTGCTCCTTTAGACTTGATAATAAGTGCCACATAAAGAGACGTGGATTGAAGAAGGTCTACGAAAGTGTTGCAGATACATAATTTTCCATAAATCAGCTAATGACGTTGGTGGTACATGAGGAAGATCTTTTTCCAGAGTATTCCTAATATATTTAACGGTATTTAGTGCCATCCTCTCGATGGCCATTTCACCAGGGGCTGTTCAATGGAATCATGTATTTGCCAGTTGAGATCTATGACAGGAGCAGTTGTCTTGCTATTATACTTTCTTTCCATAGGAAAACAGACAAGCATGAAGAAATATAAGTGATCACATAGCAGATCTACGTATTTAAATGTAGTGAAAATAATTGGTGCAAATACCAAAAGTCTCAAATTTTTCTAAAAGAAAACGCTTTAGACCATCATTGGGCTACATGACCTTTAACAGGGGATTGAAGCCATACTCTTAGCTTACCTTTAGTGTGATACAACTGGACTCGAAATTCATCTCTCCGCGCTACTTACTCCCAGTCGCCAATGATTTAGTAATGTTCTCTGGCAGATGCAAGAACGTTTGAGCGTTGGCGTGCAGTGATACTATCATGGGTCTTCGATTTCTGAAATCCTTACAATGAAGCGATCGCTGCACAGTCCATACTGACTGTCCGATTGGATCTATTCTTCAGTTGAATGATCACCTGAGCTAAAGTCTTGGTATTGCTAGCTACTTATGATACGGTGAGTCTTCGAAGATCATGATTATTCAACGCTGCTTGTTCCTTGTAGTTTTCCCAATTTCTTTTTTTCACTTTCCGTACCCTCGCCATATTCTTAAAACTGTGGAATAAGAAATGCCCAATTTTGGAACTATTTCTGAAACAGATTGATCCATGCATCAAGCATCTGCTAGCTATCATCGATCGAAGAACTTGTGGAGAACTCTTATATGCAAAAAGTTCCAAATGATGGCGCTATTAACTTTCGCCTCTTGTTCGGTAGGGGTCAATTTGTTACTGAACAAGTCAGTCGCTCTCTGGCAGCCATCAATGAAGCATTGAAGTGATCTCGCTCATGTAGCGTGCTGCTGGCTGACTTTCGAGCTAACATACTTGCTGCCACTGTAGAATTCCACCCATGATTCTTCTTTGATTTCTTGTATAACTTACGTGTGTTACTTATCTTTGTTATTTGTGCATATGTGTTAACTTAATACATTTTTCTAATCTAATTAAAGTAATAGATGTAAAACCAAGCATGTCATCTTCATCCTTGCTTTATCCCTGCATGTCTCTGTAAAATGGGGACTTTAATCTATCATGAGAGACTCTAAATAGCGAATTTTGAATCTTTCGATTAACTCATCGTGTTACTTTTATTATTTTTAACAGTTGCTTAAAACACGGCTACATTTCCAGCTATATATACAGGGCAGTTCCCTCTCATGCACAGAAATCAGTCAGCATAAAGCTATCTATTCGCAATTCAGTGAAACTTCAATGTATTTTAAATAATCATCACATGGTAAACGAATTTATCCCCTTTTTAAATCGCAATAAAATAACAAAAGTACTAATCTGATTTTGATGAAGACGCTACATGTAACGAACAAATGCTTATTCTCACTATTTACCAAGACTGGCTTACAAAAAGTATAAAGTAAGTCAATTATTAATATATGAACTTATAAGGTATATTGCCCCTTCCTTACACGTACCTTCGGGCTATAAGTGGGTGCATGCTTGATGCCTATTCGGAGGTCCGATTCGGGTCCCGGCGAAGGCAGTGTGGATTTCTTCAGTTTCCTTGCTTTGAAAACTTCTAAAAAGACCGTGCAAAGTCACACAGTCAGTGTAGAAAGATAAGTTTTATATTTAATTTTTAAACTGCTATATACCGATATTTTCTAACTGGACGTAAATAAAGAAAAATAAGAGACAGATTTTTATAGCTGTGTGATAAATTATATATTTCAACAGCGTATTTCTTAAATGTTGATACTTGCACGCTTGTTAGAAAAAACAAAATTCTGAAGTAAGCTTCAGTGTTCTAAATTATTTGAAGGCAGTAAAGAGGATGATTATTTTAAAAATGCTATTTCAGTATTATTTTTCTTACTGATCTAATTAGTACAATGGCTAATTAGTATGGCAGATTTACAGCTGTTTTCATTACAATCCAGATAATAAATGTTTTGCAAAGTATTTTCCGTATTTTTGTTTAATAATGGCAACAGACGTTTGTATCCTAGGCTTTGAGAATAATGTCGAAGTTTCTGTATATAAGTAAGGATTTGAAAGGATTTTCCAAGGATTCTTCTTTGTAAAGTCCGATTAAGAAAGTCTGTAGTCTACGTACAGCCCTTTCCCCCCTCCTAGCGAACCTAATACTCAGTTTCTTGATTTTTCTAAGTAAGAAAATAAAACAGGGTTATGCGTTATAAGATTTAAGATGATCTGAGGCCTCTTAAAATCAGGAGTTTTATTTAAGGAGAACAATGCGCCATCCTTTGTGCGAGATTGCAAAAGGAAAACAGGAAGCTATGATGAAGTTTAAACTTGTGGACTCTTGGTCAGTTATAATTTCATGGTAACAACCTTCTTGTATTGATGTGAGTTTTCCATGAATGTTAAATGTCAGTTAATAACTGATTTGGTTTAAATGGATGACCAAGCTGCCTAAATTGCTATTGAGATTTTTCAGTATGGTACGGGGGAATATTTAAAATTGAAATGCATTTAAATCTTGATATCATCACACGCGTCTTTTTCCTTGAAAAGAAAAACACAAATAATTATTTAAATTTTATATTTTAAGTCTGAATATGAAGCTTATGTAGTAGAGACATTAAGGTTATTTTGAAGCTGGAGACATGAAAAATGAACAAGCCCTCGCCAGGACTCGAACCACGGACCTCTCGAATACTCGCCGAGCGTGCTGACCATTACACCCCGAAGGCATGCTAAAAAGGCGGGAGAAATACTAATATGTGATGATTTCAAAAGACTAAGCAACTATTTTACTTTTTTGTCTTTCAGATCTTAGAAGAGCTCACTTACTAAAATCTTAACTTCATGCAGTTTTTCAACATACGTTCTTCGTATTTAAGAACAAATGAAGCTCAAAGTAAGAGCACATAACTGTCAGTTTTTTTTTCTTGATGTCCAGATCAAAAAAAGAAGTACCCGTCGCACCCGAATGTAAGACTGCACCACATATAAGGAGACTGAATTTTTGAAGATGTCTTACAAGAGCAAAAATGGCTTGAGTACAGGAAAGTCACATACACGTAAATTTGATTTGTTGGAGATTTCTTCAAGAAAGAATATTAAATTGTCTGAAGCCTACATCTTGAGGCAAAACAGAAAATATGTTTTCCTTTTAACGTAAAGTTTCTGAGATCGGTGACGAATTTTGTCAATATATTTCTTAAGCCTTAGCTTGCGATATGAGACGGCTACCACAAGCGCATTTTAACTGAATAAAAGTCGTCATATAGTCGGAATATATATGTATGGTGGTATCTTGAAACAGTAATTTATTATCATTAAAAACAGAACATTATTATCTTAAAATTTAGTTGTTATTTTTTGTAGAAGACTGTCAACAAATTAAGATATCTTAATTTGTTTGCATACTTCCTAAATTTTCTACAATTTTGCAGGAATCTGTTAATTATATTTATTTTAATGTAATAATTAGAGAGGAGGATGGGGTTAACATTATTTTATTACACTTCTTTTACTCAGAATAATCTAATTTAAATTTGAGAATTATTTTTTCTCACGGGGGTACACTGTAAAAATCTCATATTGTATTTATTACATTCCAAAACATTGACACTTTAAACGTTGTTTGATATTATTTTCATGGATCTATACGTTGCACCTATTCTAATTCCTTATTGGAAAAGATAAAATGGAACTTCAAAGTATTCTTTAAACGTAAACACTTCTTGTTTAATTTTCCTTGCGTAATCAAATAAACCAACAAAATCAAGGTAAATATAGGGAGATGAAAAAAATTCTGCCATAAAATGCCTTTGTTTGGGAATTGTGAAAGCGAGAGTAATGCCATCTGTCGTGAGTTAAGAGAAATACAATCCAATGCGTGGAGATTCGCAGAGCTAAATTCACGTGGGGTTTGTACCAGTGAACAAGTACCCAACTGTAGTGTCTCCCTGGGGAAATCAGCAGCGTTATTCATCTCAACTAGAGTTACTGTAAAGAAAAAATAAATTGATCTCAAATAGGGTGTCGCAAGGAAGAAAAATTGGCAAGTGCTGGACAAATAAAAGTTTTTTTTTACTCCTCCCAACTGGAATTGTATCCCAAGAATGTTTTAGACAGATTTATTTTCGTTGTTTGTGTTGCCATTTATTCAAAAGATAATTTATTTTGCTCAGTTATACTTTCCTTTTTCCAAAAATGTACATTGTTTTTGGAATTCTAACGGTACTGAACAAATTTATTTATATGAAATTTAGGCTAACTGTGGAAACAACTATCGAAATTGTAGGTATTGCAAATAACATAATTTTTGTGTAACATTGTCAGCTTTCCAAGAGTTACAGTCTTGAAGAATAATTTGCTGTAATATTTGATTATTAGAATATAATTTATCAGAGTATGATTATGAAATACTGTATTCAAAATTTTCAGAATATTTCTCTGCTGCATTCCCAAAGTTAACAACTATAAAGAAATTTACATGTAATCTGTTTATCTCTATCCGACTTGAAAAGTGCTAATACTTCGGAATTTCTTCGAATTACTAGATTTTTCATCTGCTTCGATCATTTTTATTTTACGTTGTGAAAAATGATTGTTGTCACTATCTACCACAGTATATACTATATATACTATATAGAACCGATGTTTACAGAAATTTTCCAGCCGTTTACAGAAAACCGTAATGCTGCGTATACTATCTTAAACTTGTCTACTATCTTCTGAATTTAATTTTAGAATAAATACTGGTATTCGGATATAAATAACGAAATCATTTCTAAAAATATTCAATTTACTTTGAATTTTTGGTATGTGTATGTTTGTGAAGTGTACCCTAACGGTGAGATATTCAACCAGCAACTCAGCTCCTTCCACGTCCAGCTACTCAGTTCATTCCACTGTGCAACACAAGAGTGATTTTTATCGTCCTACTTGAATAATCTTGCTGATGTTTTGCTATTTGTTCAAGTGAAATGAGTACACATCATCGTTTAGACGAAGGTATGAGATTGAGAATCGTGGCCAAGCTTAAGGCATGGCAGTCCCAATCTCAGGTTGCAGGAGAACTGGATGTAACACCAAGTGTCATCTCTAAATTATGGAATCAGTTCAAAAACAGCGGGACAGTGTCCAACAAACCAGGACAAGATTGCCCGAGAGCCACAATAACCAATGACGATCGGTATTTGGTACTTTCAGCCAAGCACCATATTACGTCTACAGCCACACAACTGTCTCGTGACCTCACTACTGCCACAGGAACATCAGTTTCATGGACGACAGTTGCCAAAAGGCTCCTGAGACAGGACTGTAAGCCAAGAAGCCCGCTATTTGCATCCCACTCACTCCCTCCCACAAAAGAGAGAGCTTACAATGGTGCATACAACATCAACATTGAGCACATCTTTACTAGGCTAACGCTCTCTTCATGGATGAGTTCAGATTCAGTCTACAACCTGATGCTCGGCGATTATTGATATGGAGGGAACCTCCATATCAATAGACATTTTCACAGACATTTAATATGGAAGGAACCTCCATATCAAATGGCCAGATACCAAAACAGCAATATTAGGAAAGCGGAGCAATATGATGGTTAAGGAGTGATGGTCTGGCTAGGGATCATGCAAGGTGCCCGCACACTGGTCCATGTGTTTGACACTGGTTCCATGAATATCCAGAGGTACAGGCAGGATATCTTAGAACCCTATGTACGACTTTTCAGGGCTGCTTTTGACCCTGAGTTCGTTTTTATGGACGATAATGCACGACCGCATAGGACTCACCTGGTTGATGACTATCTGGAAAACTCACCGATTGGATTGGCCAGACAAATCTCCTGATTTTACTCCTATTGAACATGCTTGGAATGTTTGGGAGGGGAATTGCAATACACCAACCCCCATCCAGAACCATTCAGAAGTTAAAACCTACTTTGGTGGAAAAGTGGATGCGAATTCACAGACATTCCTGAACTTTCTATTTAAAAGCGTAGCTACTCATTGTGCATGTTGCAGAGGCGACCACACACCATACTAGCCATATTTTCACTGCTATCTTCCAAACTCAAGTTTGGACCATATCGGACTCTTGACCATAGCTCATGCTAATGAATGGCATTTTCATTGTTGTTTTGTACACACTATTGTCATACAATAATCTATAACCATACTCAATTTCGTTTATTTCTTGAGATATGTGTGAAAAGGTGTTCCATCTCTTAATTTTGTCCACCAGTATAGTGAAAGAAATGCCTACAATACTGAAACAGATGAAGTTTCTGTATTTTCAATAAATAAAGCGTTCATCTTGCAAAAAACAAGATTATTTCAAATGCTTCTTAATAATATCGCAATATTTTGCTACGCCAACGCTTAGTTTAGCTAAACGAATCGATAAATGTCTGTTTTCCTTCAGCAATGTCTTTCCTTGCCTAATGTTCTGGTTCTTCATAGATATTTATGGGCGACCGTTTCTTGGCTCATCTTACATATTGATGTTGACTTCCTTAAAATGCTTCCGCCAATTGAAAATGGTCAGTTTTACCGTTCATTATTCAACAAATGCTAGTTTGATCGTCTCAAATACCACTTTAGCAAACTGTGCGGTAAAATTCAATTTCGAGCCTATATCTACTAATCCACAACGCATCACTGTCATTCACTATCATAATACACGCTGCAATTCGATATTTAAAGCGAACATACAGATGATAATTGCAGGATAGTCTTACTCACCATAATAAGCATAAGAAAGGCTATCTTAGATGACGACAGTTACAGACGCTTTCAGCAGAATCGGCACAGTGTGTCAAACCCACGAACTTTAGCGAAATTAAACCACAAATTTAACTTATGAAAATTACATTTTCGAAATCCTTGTACTAACTTCAACAGAAACAGAATAAAAACGCCTCGGAAGCCTATGAGGTAAGTGTAAAACTAATGATGAACATAGCTGGGGAGAGGGGAACTTGTTTTGACAACTCAAAATTTGATAATTTGTGTGATTTTTGTATCATCGAAATTAAATGCAATAAGCATGCGCAAAAAACAGTTACGGTGATAAACTAAAGATAACGTAGTTATCTTATTGTTTAATGAAGTATCGTACGCCCCCTATCGCATCCTTTTCTGTAGTTCTCGACATTTCACGTAAATAATTTATCTGAGTATTAAATTCTAAAGCATTTTAATTTTTAGTTTTCTTTTTTCCAGGTTTTTACTGCTAATAGTAAAAAATATTTTGAATTTCCAGGACTCAGTGAACTCCCCTTTCACAAAAAAATTGTCTTTACTTCTTAATTTATTTAAACAAATAAAATTATGTTCAGATTAAAAAAACTCTAGAAATATACCATGAGCTAAAAGCAACCTAATTCTAAACAACAATGTCATTTCTACCAAATTGCTAAGCATGAGCTAAAGTAAGATATAAATGCTAAAAAAGAAACTCGTTTATTACTCTTAGAATTTTCTATAACCTCACGCTTAGGTATAAATAATTAACAAATTTCGCTTTATTTAGTTATTATTATTAGTTATATAAATCACCCGCACTAGTTTTATTATATAGCACGTATCTCGACATACTGAATGTCTGGTGGCCGTAGTCCTTCTTATAAACTGAGTTTAGTTTATTAAGAGAAAGCGCACTAAAGCTGTGTGCCTAAGGGGAGAGATGCCTTCGTGGAGGATTTTCTAAGTGAAACTGGTTCGTATATGTTACACATGAGAAAAAGCACGAAAACGACCATGCAGCCAGCCCGTTCACCTGGAATCAAACCCAGGTCGGAACCACTAGCGTTTAGCGATTTTACCGCGCTGCCAATGGTGGGCGTTATAAAGTGAATAACATAATGAGAGGTGTCACTTTAATAGTTGATTTTGAAAATGCATATGGAAGTATGTTTATAGTAGGTAAATAATGTACAAGTATAATGAATACAAGTCTTTCGATTTCTTATCACTTGAGCACTCTCTTTGAAGACTCATAATGTTTCTTTGAAGTAGGAGACATGAAAAATGTGCAATGGCCCTCGCCGGGACTCGAACCCTGGACCTCCAGCGCGAATCCCAACTTCCGCTATATGCCGAGATTACCATGAGTAATTCATGTTGTGTTCCGTCTGTCAGAATTTCATGTGCCATGGAAGGACGCTTCAAGTAGAACGAGTGCAGAACAGTGTGTCCAGGAAGACAGAATAGAAGATGGTTTCGAATACGCGGCGAGTATCCTTCCAGTTATCCTACGAAAGCATGTGGAAAGGAATGAGAAAATACGTCATGTACTACCCCTTTTAAAGGCCAACTGGAGATTAAGGGACCCAGTCGCCAAATCCTGGTGTGCTGTCGTCCACACCTTTTAGTTCGACTGCCACTATTTGCAGAATCGTTAGGGATTTTTTTTATGCGTGAGTGTGTGTGTGTGTGTGTGTGTGTGTGGAGAGAGACTAGAAATATGTGCAATGCCATCGCCAGGTTTCTAACTCCGGACTCCCGATTACGCGCCGAGTATCCTGAGTATCCTTCTAATTACGCCACGAAGGCATACGATAAGAAGGGAGAAAATATCTTATAACTTTTTAATTTTCCTTCAGGACTTTCTCTTTCAATTCAAAATTATGAGTTAATCCGTAAATTTAATTCAAAACGTGTCAATACTTTTAAGCACCTTAGATTTTAGATGTGTCACTAATTCCAATATTCATTATTTCTATCTTTTGGTTTTAATGAAAGGTGTATGATTATTATTTTTCTTTTAAGGCAACTTTTCAATTATTAACGCTCTAATTTATATATAAAACTAGTTGAAAAATTCAAAGAATGTAAGAATTAATAGTCTGTATATAAAATGTATCAGTTTTTTAGATACACTGTAATACTCAGAAGAAGGGAAAATCGTGAAATGAACCATTTTAAATGCGAATAAAATTAAATAATACAATCTTTAAATATTGTATTATATAAGCGGTTAACGACTGTTAACTAAGTTATCTAACAATCTAAGTTATGTTTCCTAATTTTCTTAAAATAATGATTAAAAATATTGGGAAAATTGTAAAGATTGAGACCAAGAGGTAAAAAACGAGAAAACACAGTTGGCAAAAGCGCGAGGATCCGCTGCTCAAAGCGAAATCGTCAAAGACTTTTGATTAAAAAACAAATATGCAGTACCTACGAAACTCTGAAATAAAAATAAATAATATTTTAAAGAGAGAAAATGAAGAAAGGGAAATAAAATGCTATTTCAGAGCAAGTTTAGAGACTTCAACAAAAAGCGTGCATCAGAAAAAACAAAAAGTGTGCATCCTAAAACATAAAGCAAAAGTATTAAAAGTTTAAAATGTAAATCAATCCTGAACTTTTTTTTAAACTGTAACCTACCTCAGTCCAGATTCCAGGTAATATCTGAAAAAAATTTAAATTCAAGAATTCCGACAGGTCTACCTATTTAAGGATTAATCCATATAAATTCAAATAATCAAACTCAGAATCATATATTTAAAGCAAGCTGCCCGACATAATAATAGAAAGAGAGACTTTTTTTTGGCTTTGAGGTTATTCCAGCATTAGTTAATTTATACTGGAATAAGCGGGGAGCTTTTTGTACTTATTTAAAAAGGAAAAGGTTTAATTATTTAAGATATTACTGTGGACTTTGTTTCATCGGATTGCTTTTACGTGAGCCTTGTAACAATCTGTTTTGCTGCAGCACAAAATTCTCCTAGAGAAAATAATAACATTATCTTCTTAGTGTGTAAAAAATTGTTTCAGGTATGGCTACATAGGAACTTAAAAATATTATTTTATTTGCAAAAATTTTAAATAATTTGCAAATTTAAGGTTTATTAATTACTTATCTTTAAAGCAAAATGAAGGAGTGTTCTTAGTCGAGACGAAATGTCCGTTGTGTTGCGCATTTAATGTTCGGAAACTAGTCAGCACCTTCCTTTACTTAAACCATCACAAAAAGAAACAAAGAGAACGAAAATAAGAAAAAGAACAGAAGTATAAATAAATAAACACTTCTTGAATCTGATTCAAGGTTTGCTCTTCTAATTAGCAGTATACAAAATTAGATTGAATAAGACGTGGGATAGAAAATTCCTACAGCTTTCAAACCTGAATTCCTTTCAAGATCAAATTACCACACTGTTTCCTGAAAGTTATTTATCACTGCTTGTATTATTGTTCTAGAAGTAACTACCCTTTTATCTTTTATTATTTCTCCGCTTTTGAAAGTGTTACTAACTTTTATAACGAATTATATAAATCTTATTTTGTTACAGTGAATGTTGCTTATACTGCAGTTTGCCATTCTGAATAAAATATAGGGTGCGTCATAAATTGGTGCAAAGTTCAAAAATTCGTAGTAAAAGAAGGAATGCCCGGAAACATTTTCTGTTTGTGCCAATATGGTCAGAAAGACATTGGATTTTTTTCCATGTAAAAAAAATTTTTTCCAAAAGTAACCGACAGAG
>KK122208.1:0-34300 GCA_000611955.2 Stegodyphus mimosarum
TTTATTTTAGAGTTCGATTTCCGCGTGAATCCGAATTATCCTTAATTTATGGATATGAGTGTAGATGAATTTTCATTCAGAAGCTGAGTTTATAGTAAATGTATCGAAGCTCTGTTGCATAAATTTCAATATTTGCCTCTTATAATGATAGCGATAATCAATAATATCACAGCCTGTTAGTAAAATTATTATTTTTTAAAAACTTTTATGAAATAATTTTGAAAGATCTGTAAAATCTTAATTTAAAAAGTAACTTAAGGCTAGAAATATGTTCCTCATACATAATGCGATAATGTTGCTTCAAATCTAAGTCTTTAACGGATTTATAATTTTTAACCTGTAACTGGAGACTTTCTTTGTATTTATCAGGCTTTTAGAATGGAATTAGTCATCGTGGGTTTTTTATGGTTATCAGTGTGTGTGAAACTGCAGTTTTTTTCATTTTCCATCTCTTAATTCAGAAATTCCAGAAATAAAGCATTTATATCTTTAGTCTTTATCTTTCTAATTATTTTGAAATTTAATTTCAGTAATCAGCGTTCATTTAAAAGTCTTCATTTTACGTGTTGTGTTTTTAAAGGTAAGAACAGAGAGTACGGATTCTTCTCCAAGAGCAAAAAATGGAATGCAGAGTAGCAGAACTGATCAAAGAATAGCATTAATGAGTCCATCTAGTCAACACTTACTCCCACGAATGCAAGATAGTATCAATCATAATCTTGTCAACAACTTAGGAGCTACCGGCAACGGTCATTTTTCTCTTGAAACTGCTCAAGAAAGTGGATATCAACTAAATTTACCTTTAGGTTTGAGAGCTGGTAATGCATATCGTGGGGGTATACGAAGTCAGGGCCATTATGGAGTTGGTGGATCTCAACCGCAAATAAGCACCGACTTTCAGAAATATCCGACCGGACAACCAGACCTGAATGTAGGATTTCCAGGACAATTAGCTTCAGGTCTTCCAAGGTCTTCCCAACCAGGTGTTACGCAACCTGGAATCCAAGTGCCGCGTCATCAACTGATAACGCCTTCCGGTCAGATGCCACCAATTAGTCAGTTTCCCACAGGTGGCATTTTTCAACCCGGAATATCGCAAACTGCTCATCGGAGCGTAGATGTTCGAAGAGGAGTTCCTGGCCTTATTAAACCAGACGACGGTCGTTTAACGATTCCAGGGCAAGTACCAGCTTACCAGCCTGGGATAATCCCTCAAGCTCAAAGACCATTTGAAGCCGATTATAGAATAGGAGGCACTGGCTCTTTAGGTTCAACAGAAGAACATATAAGAGGCATTCAAAGGGAAATTACATCTTTAGAAGCTCCAGGGCGTCAAGTAACTGATCGTGAATATGGATTTGGTGCACAACTACCAGGCATTCAGGTGTCAAATGGCCGCCCTGGATTAACACAGACACCGCAACTTCGGTATCCAGAAAAACCTCAAGTAGTCGATGAGAGTCTACCTGAACAAAAAGTAGCCAGTCATCCTAGTTTTACTCCTGAAAGTTATCACAAAGTCCAAATACCGTCAGGTTATTCACCTGCAGTTTTACCTGTTCGACCTCCTAGTCCTCCTTTGACCTCAAAAACTCAAGCTCCTCCAACCGTCCCTCAAGTGTTACCAGATTTACTACCCTCAAGATCACATGAGCCTGGTAGAAGAATAACTGACGGTTATATATCACCAGGATCTTCCTGGGCTATGCCTTCAAGTATTCCAGGTGGGTTGCCTCACGCTGGTAGAGAGCTTCCAGATAGAGGAATAAGAGGAACTATTCCTGGCCAGATTGGAGACTTTCCTCAGTACTACACAAGAGATGACACCTTCAGAAGTGCTCCGACGAGTCTTGCTATACCCGGACGATATAGAGAACTTACAGGTGTGATACCCGGTGACTCAAGATTTGCGCCTTCTGTTGTACCGAGTCATATTCCAACTGATGCCAGAAGTTGGCCTCCGGGGTATCAAAAGCCTACTATTTCTGATTCTAGAGTACCTCCTGATTATGTTTCATCGCGTTTGCCTTATGATTCAGCGGGTGGTTATCAAATTTCTTCCCGAGGTGCGGGAATGTATCCAGGAACATTTCAGCAAACTTCAGATACTGCTATTAGTCGTCCAGATAGTGCTGATAGATTAGTAGGTGAAGATACTGCATCCTCCCAAACTCAAGTTCAAACTGGATACGAAGGCACTGCGGCAGAAGCCTCTTCTGCTGGTCGCTATCGTGGGCTAGCTTCTCAGACTCAAGTACAAGGTGGTTACTCAGGAAATGGATCATTTTCTGCTCAAGCTCAGTCTGGATTTACAGGAGGTGTGACACAAAGTCAGGTAAGAGGTGGAAGGCAGGGTGGTCTCTCTGGATCAAGTGCTCAAGTTGAAAGAGTAGGTTCCGCTCAGAGTCAGGTTCAGGTAGGTCAACCAAGTGGTGCAACAAGCAGTAGTGCTCAAGGAAGGTTTTCTGGCGGTACGACGCAAGTTCAAGCTCAGAGTGGTAGAACTGGTGGTAGCGCAGGAGCACAAGCGCAATCAAGTGGATTAAGTAGTAGCCAAGTTCAAGTTAATGTAGGAGGTGGGGAAGCTACTCAAGAAAGCGGTTTTCAAGGTACAGTATCAGCTTCTACTCACGGAGGCTATTCATCTGGGCAGTCACAAACACAACTCCAAGGCGGATTCGACTCCGGCAGAACGTATGTTGCCACAGCTCAAGGTGGTTTTGATTCAAATTTATTGTTCCAAGGATCAGTGCCTCAACCTGGGTCAATCCCAAGTTTTCCTGTTCGAGTAGGTGGTATCGAAGGTTTAGCAGTTCCAGGCTTTGTTTCCAGACAAAGAGAATCAACAGTTAATGATACTTTAGCAAGCATTTCAAGACCGTTAGAACCAGGTATTTCGAGACCATCAGAAATACATACTTCAAGAACACCAGGAGCAGGGCAAGTCGGAACACAACAAGGCTTATTGCCACCCTCAGAAATGTTTCCTTACCTGCCTGGTTACGTACCTAGAGGAGGGACAAGAGATTCATATTTACCTGGAAGAACTAGTGAAACTGATAGATTTGGCGTATTGAGTCGACCCGGTATTCCAGTAGGTGGGTCGTCTAGTGATTCAATCCCTTCGCATTTAACAAGTTTGCAAAAACCAGGTCTATTACAACCCGCGATTCCAATGACAGATTCAAGACAATTAGGATATTTACCAGGTGGAATTCAACAGCCTACTCATGTACCATCTTTCGCAAGGCCGGAATATGAATCTAGAATCTCACGACCTACTTCACAATTACCAACATCGCTACAACCTGGATATAAGTTAGAGCAGCGCCCTTTTCACATTCCAAGACAAACGCAGACAGAATTACAACCACATTTAATGCAGCCTTTACCTCCATTACCATTGCAGCCGACTTCGAAAACTGACATTACCCAAATTCAGAGCCGTCCTAGTCTTTCGGGCCCAAGGCCAATATCTAGTTTACCTGACGGTATACAAACTAGCTACCCACCTCGAGGTATAGATTCGGGTGGTATCTTAACACCGGGTTATTTACCTGATGGTTATCTTCCAGGACAAGTTCCTTATCCCAGCCATTTGCCTGGTATGATGCAACCAGGACAAATTCTTCCACCAGGTTATTTGCCTGGTATGTTGCAACCAGGGCAAATTCTTCCACCTGGTTATTTGCCTAGTGTTTCACATGTAGACAAAGATTTTCAACCTCCTATGCAACCCTCACTTTTATTGCCAGACTTTCATCGTCAGCCTCGTCCGGATTTAAGAGAGCCAGCTGGTGTCCAGCCCGGCATTTCTCAGATACCAGAACCACAGATTTCTCCGCCAAAGCCGTTAGATACTGATATACCGGCAAGGCAACCTGGCATTTCTCAAATACCTTCACTAATAACAGAACCACAAATTTCTCCGCCAAAGCCTTTAGAGACATATATACCGGCAAGACTGCCCGGCATCTCTCAAATGCCTTCACTGATAACAGAACCACAGATTTCCCCACCAAAGCCTTTAGATGCTGATTTATCAGCGAGGCCACAACCTAAAAGAACGATAGCGCTTCCAGCGCCACCAACAAGGCGAACAATAGTTCGTCCATCTCAAACTCCAGGTGTTCCAGAGCCTGACGCAACAGAGGAAGGAAGATGTTGCGAGACTTTGAAAAACCTGAGAAGACGATGTTGCGACAGAAGAACTGGAACACAAAATGGAAGTTCTTGTTGTTCTTCTAAAGCAGGAAACGGTAGACCAGATATTGATATAGATGATGACTTTGGCGGCGTTAGCGCCGAAGAACCGTGCAAAATTGTTAAAGCTATTTGCTATATTGTTTACAAACCTGTTGGGAAAGCAAGAGTTTGCAAACCTACGAATACAAATGGATGTTGATGATGATATACTTGCTAACATGCTAGAGACAGTGATGTGCTTATGTTGGTTAATCATTCTAAACCATTTTCTTGAGAATGAGCCTTTGAAGTACCAAGCCATTTTATTGTTTGTTACATTGTTGTATTATCCTTTTTTAAAATAATTCTATAATAAATTTATGAAATTCTTCTGAGTTTTTTATTTATATTTCCTTAAGTGCTTTCTAAACTAAATCATTCTGAAATATAAGCTAAAAGCAATTGCAAACAAGCAACGACTGAAGGTTGACATTGTTCTCTAATAATTATTTTAAGAAACCGCACATGTCATAAAAATGTCATGTAAAAAGAAGCAAATAAAAATTCATAAAGGAAAAAAGTCTTTATTAAAATATATTTTCAAAACTTCAAAAATAAAATAATTAATTTTAATATCATAATTATTTTTCTCTTAACATTCCTATCATACACACACACACACACAAAATGAAACGAAACAAAGTCTGGAAGTTACAAACAAAGGCTGTTTTAAAGGTTTTATTAGTATAGAAATAGAGATGGCCGAGGTGAAATAGCGAAACATTTTATAGGATATTACATGAATATGAATTTAGACTAACATGGAACTGCTATATTGTATCTTCTGCCTATTTGAAAAGTTAAAAAAATATATAATATAATTCTGCAAAAGTGTTTAAGGGTTGTCAGAACCCTCTATACCGACAATGTTAAATTGGCCATTTTCGATGTACCTTTTCTCAAAATATGCTGTAGATATACTCTTGAAATTTTTTGTGTAATTAACGTACACCTGTCTGATTATACTGAAATGAGCTTTTGAAACATTTTGAATTTTAGACTAATTTATGGACTATTTTATTAGGCATAGTAAAATTTAGCACTTTTCTCATGCAAAAAAATTTGTGAAATTTTTTTATCTTAATTTATCACAAAAAGCTCAAATTTATCACAAGCTCATTTCAGTAAATATTAGAAAATATAATAAATAAGCTAGTTTAGGTACCTATAAGCAGTAGTTCCTGAGAAAAGGTACATCGAGTATAAAATAATCACGTTTGGAGAAAAACGCGTTTTTATGTAAAATTCCTCATTTATCAAAGCATTCGATGATAAAATAAAACTAGGTTTTTTTAAAATTCTAATTTTCATAGAGATTAAAGTATAGTATTTTTAAAAAGCTAAACGTGTAGAGAATTTGAAAATGCAAAAATCCCAAATCAATATTTTTTGAAGATTTTTGGCTTCCAACCCCCCTTAATGTTTTTAATTAGATTTATTATGAATTAAATGTATTTTTATTTAAATCACTCAGATAGAAATTTAAAAAATATAATAATATTCTGAAGAACTGCATCTGCTCCTTTTAAATAGCTTTCTTTTAATCAATGATAGATAGATTAAATTTGAAAGAAAAATATCTTAGATTTCGCTGAATGGTAACAGACTCGAATGAAAAGGTGAAACAACGTATTTGTAGTGAGCGTCATTTAGAGTGAATAAACGCAAAATTGAGTTTCGACCCTAACATTCTTTTGGGTTTAAAGAAAAAAAAAGAAAAAGAAAAGAAAAAAGAAAATCTGAAAGGATTCAAATTTTAACGCAGCAGAAGATTTCTTGAGGTGTTTTTATGCCCTCGCTGAGTATCACAGATTACTAGTCTGCTTTTGAATATAACCCTCCCCATATTTTTGTCTTTTTAGCTTTATTATTAAGAATCGATTTTATCGCTCTTACGTGTCATATCGTAGTGGTTCCTTTTAGGAGGAACACTACTGAGCAAAGTTAACAATCTGCCTCAAAGCAAAGCATCTAAAATTATTATTGCGCTATGAAATTTCCACAACAACCCATGATGCTCGTGAATTTACTATAAATCCTACATTTCAAAAATTATGTATCTTAAACATAACAAAAACACAGTAATCAATATTAAATTTTAAGAAAACCATTTAATGTTTATTATTCAACTAGATCAATTATGACAATATCAATTAAATAATAAATTCATTTCACCTGACCCCCCGGGGTGTGAAAAATAACCTGAGAAATCTTGTAACCTTAACAGCGAACATTTATATTTGTTTTTAACAATTCAGTAATTTCAAAATAAAACATTTTTTTTTAATTTCTGTAACTACTAATTAAAAGCATAACTATTTCATTTAAGTAAAATTTATAAAATTCACAACAAACTATTTCTATTAACAAATTTAGTTATCACTTCCCCTTCACAGTAAAATAAAAGAATACTACTATTCCAAACAATCTTGAACTTTTTCTCTTATTATTTCACCCAGAATAAAAGAATATTACCAATCAGGATAAAATCCTTAAATTTTTATATCTTATTATTGCACGTAGAATAAGGCGTTCTAAAATTCAGTTTCAATTAACAGAGTAACAACAAAACCACCCTTTTAGAAAAGTTAAGAATATTAACACAGGGGCAATTCTATTTCAGTTTACAATTTACCTTAACTCCAACAAGAACGAGATTGCTCATCAGATAAAACTAAAATTTGAATTTCTCAATATCTCAGAATCCTTAAAATACAATCATTTTAAAATTAAACCGTAATTACGTTTTTAAATAAGAGAAAACCCCTCTTGCTATTTTTGTAGTTAATTAATAACTGGTAAATGCCAAAAAACCCATTTTTTTACTTGTGAACTAATCAAGTAAGATTGTAGCATTCATTATTTTAATTAACCAAATTATTTTTAGTTTGAACTTTCCTATCGAATTCTCAAAGTTTCAGTTGCTGCCCGAATTTAGCGCGAGTGAGATATTTATGCAAATCGCATATATCTGTTAGCAGTTAAAAGGCAGGAGTTAACGAGGGGAAAAACAGTGCCTTGGATTTATCGCCGTAAGGCTGTGCGCGCCAAGATTTCCTCTGTCTACTGAAAGTTCGCCTTTATAGGCATTTGCAATTACTAGTGTTCGCTAGTGAAATTCGCATTGTTGCATTTCACTAAGAGTAAGCTTCCCTCGCCGTCCTACTTAGACTTTAGTTAGGGAATTGAATTTGTTAACACACCTTATTTTAATATTATTTTAGTTCAGCCCAAGTAGTGGCTTACTCTCGATTTGAAGAGTTGTAAATATTTGAATTAAAGGGTCACTTTTAAACCCTCTTTCTGACTTTGTAGTTCTTCACACTAAAGGACATAGCCTAGATCTGCTCACTGTCCTCAACATAAGGTTTCACAGTTTATGCTCACGAAAAGAGTCAAGAGATTGAAGGAGAAACCTTACACTGGCGCCCGAACAACTAAAAGGATGGAAGGAAGTTGGAATATGCCTACTACATCCCAGAATACAGCTGCAATGCCTGATGGATTTGGATTCATAGTGGAAACCATCAGAGCAGCCATGAAGCCGGCAGTAGTTTTTGATGCCAGAGGACCTGTGAACACATTCCTGGAAAAGTTAGAAGCGCATTTTTTGCTGTATCCAGTTCCGGAACATCAGAAGGTCATATTAGCGACAGGAGCATTGAGGGGCCAAGCAGCGACCTGGTATAAGTGCATCGGAAAATGTCTGCTGGGAGAACCAGGAACGCCGACTTACACGTACGAGAATTTTAAACTAGCAATTTTGAGAGCGTTTCCTGTGGTTAAAGACCGTGCGAAACTCGAAGCTGAGTTGTTTAGCAAGTACCAACAGCGGGTGGATGAACTATCGGAATTTATTTTGAGAAAAATACAAGTCTTTAAATTATTGTATGGCACGAGGCCGGACCCGGAGATTATCCAGATAATCCTGCCCAGATTGTTACCATCGATACAAGATTTCATGGAGTTAAGAAATCCCGTAACGCTGGACAAGCTGTTTGAACTCGCCGTACAATTCGAGAGCCGGCGAGCGGCCGAAAATCAACGGAGACAATCGTATGAACAGCGGCTGCAGGGGAACCAGAATGCCGAAGGAAGAAACAGACGATGGCCGAGAACTACTGGTACCAGTCAAAATGCGAGCGGTCAACCGCGCCAAGTACAGCGCCAACAAAATAATTCCAACTACGGAAGAAAATCATTCTCCCCAGGCAGAAGCCAGCAACAGAAGAAAACACCCGCAAAGCATTTAAACTACTAAGGAATATTGCGGGGAAGGGGGTGCAATGTTCCGAGGAGAAGAAAAATCCCTCTGAAGTACAGCTAAATACGGTCATGGTGAGAAACATTGAATTACCGAGACTGCAGTTACTAATTAACAACGTACCCGCTACAGCTCTGTTGGATACCGGCGCTCAAGGAAGCTGTTTGGCAGAAGAATTTTTTAAGAAGCACTTTCGTAGATATCGTCTGCATAGCGTGGAAGGAATGAAGGTGGTAGCAGCCCAAGGAAAAACGTGTCAATGCATGGGAAAAATCGAGCTGTACATCAAAATCGGCGAAGAACAAAAAAAAATTATGTTTCTTGTAGTGAAGAACCTCCAAGCATCGGTTATTTTAGGAACAGATTTCTTTGCAGCTGTGGATGCGAAAATCGATTTTGAAAACTCCACCTTGCAAGTAACCATGGACCCAGTTAAAAAGAAATCAACACCTCCCCCTGAAGTGGATTTAAGCCATCTAACGCCCGAAGAACAGGACAAGTTTCGGGAGTTGGTAAGTAATTTCGCTGATTTATTTGATGATATTCCAGGATTCACCCAGATCGTAGCACACGAAATTAAATTAACTACGGATGAACCTATACGTCAGCGTCCTTACAAGTACGACAAAGTTAAGGAGGAAATAATAAAATACCATATTGATGAAATGTTAAGAAACAAAATAATAACTCCTATTTCTAGTGCATATGCGAGTCCGGTTGTTTTATGTAAGAAAAATAATGATTTGCCGTTAACTGATCCATTAAGGTACAGGTTCGCTATTGACTACAGAAAGCTTAATAGTATAACAAAATTTCCAACTTACCCACTTCCGGTAATTGATGAAATTCTAAGAAGTATTAAATCGACAAAATACATAACCACCCTAGATTTGACATCCGGATATTTTCAGATAAGCATAAAGCCGGAAGATGTTCACAAAACAGCATTCATAACAAAATACGGTACATATGGCTTTTTGCGTATGCCTTTTGGATTGTCGGGAGCCCCGGCCACGTTTCAGAGGTGCATGGACAAAATTTTAAGGCCGGTAATAGGAAAAAGTACATTTATTTATCTTGACGATATAATTGTTACTTCAGAATCGCTGGAAGAACATATTAAAGACCTTCGAGAAGTCTTTACTCTTTTGAAAGATGCAGGACTTAAAGTGAACATTAAGAAATGTAAATTCGCGGCAAAAGAACTCAAATATTTAGGGTACAAAATTTCTCAAAGGGGGATCGAAACAGATAAATCTAAAGTTATAGCAGTGAAAAATTACCCAATTCCGAATACAGCCAAAAAGTTAGCGACTTTCTTGGGTATGTGCTCATATTATAGAATTTTTATTAAAAATTTCGCAGAAATTGCTGAACCATTGTTAAAGTTGAGAAGGAAAAGAGTTCGTTTTGCGTGGTCTTCAGAAGCAAACGCCGCGTTTGAGAAGTTAAAAGAATCTTTAATTAATGCACCGGTTCTAAAGTTCCCAGAGAAAGACAAGGGTCTAGAAATTTATGCAGACGCATCAGATTACGCAATCGGAGCCGTGTTAACACAAAATAGAAAAGCGATTGCCTTTTTTAGTCGTACATTGAATGATACGCAAAGAAATTATTCGGCAACGGAGCGTGAAACTTTAGCAGTGCTCGCAGCTGTTCAAAAATTTTGTGTATATTTTGGGAGTTCTCCCGTAACAGTATATTCAGATCATGCGGCAGTTACCAGATTATTTTCAGGAAAGAATCTTTCGCCACGCTTAATTCGGTGGACCCTAAAGTTGCAAGAATTTAATCTCATTATCAAACACACACCGGGAAAAGACAATGTAGTGGCCGACGCATTATCTAGAATAAAGTTAGACGAGAACGGCGAGAAAGTAAAAATAGCGATGCTTCAGGCAAAGGTCATTGACTCTCGAGAGACTGTAATAGAAGAAATTGCTAGGGATCCCGAATTCGGAAATATTTATAATTATTTAAAAGACCCAGATAACTTCCAGCATATAGACATTAATGCAATACGAAGCAGAGCACAGAACTATGAAATCATTGATGGTCTCTTATTTTATACTAAAGTTACGAATCAAAATAGTGAATACAGACCAGTCATCCCGGCCAAATTAATTTTAAGTATCTTGCAAGAGCTCCACGATTCGCCTGTCTCGGGCCATTTTGGAATTAGAAAAACAATACAACGCGTACGCGAGGCGGTATATTTTCCGCAATTACAAAAGATAGTTAAAAATTACTGCCAGACTTGTCACACGTGTCAGATAAATAATGACGTAAATTTCCGCCCGGCCGGGTTATTAACTAGTATTGAGTCTAGGTTCCCCAATGAAATAATTGGTATTGACCTCTTAGGCCCCTACCCCAGGAGTCATGTAAATAAGGCACGATTTTTATTAGTCATTGTGGATCATTTCAGTAAATGGGTTGAGTTGATACCACTTAAGCGGGCTTCAGCAAAAGTCGTTGCAGATTCGTTTTTGAACAAATATATTTTAAGATATGGATGTCCAGCGAGGGTGATTAGCGATAATGGTCCCCAGTTTGTAAGCAGTACATTTAAAATGATGTGTGACAAGTTGGGCATTAAGCATATGAAAATGGTACCCTACCGCCCACAATCAAATATAGCGGAACGGGTAAATAAGAATATTGTAAAATTGATTAGAAATTATGTGCAAAAGCACCATTCTAACTGGGATGACTGCGTCGAAGAATTTGCATTCGCCCTCAGAACGGCTAAGCACGAGACAACGAAGAAATCCCCCGCCGAATTGTTTTTGGGCAGGAAGATAATGACCCCCTTAGATAAATTATTTTATGTGAAAGATAGAGCGCCGGAATTTCAAATGGGTGAAATAGAAAAAATGTTGAAGGAGGCAGAAAAGTGCTCCCGGGAAGCGCAAAAGAAACAAAAGATTTACTACGATTCAAAAAGAAGAACCGTAGAATATAAAGTGGGGGAGGAGGTGTTGAAACAAGCCCACGCACTTTCATGCGCAGCAAAAGATAAGGTCGCAAAATTTTGCCCAAGATGGCATGGTCCTTTTGAAATTACAAGAATAGTTGAATGCCGTGCATATTTAAAGAATGAGAAGGGCGAAGAGACTGTGGCAAATTTCGATCAAATTAAACATTATTATCGAAGAGCTAATAATAATATTTTGAAAGACATGTTGCAGGGTCCAGCCTCACAGAATTTTTCTAAGATTCAAGAGCCCCAACCAGGTCCCTCAAAAACAAGAGAACCCAGTTTGAAAAGGAGGTTACCAGAAGAGAGGAAGCCGCAGCCGAAGAAAAGACCACCCCAAAAAGAAAAAAGGACAAACGCTAAGCAACAGTCTCAGCAACCAAAGCGTCTAAGGAAGGAACGTCCAAATGAAAACACTATGAAAGCTCCACCACTACGGAGGGAACAGAACGGCGAGAAGCGAGCCGCCGAAGGTGCCAACCCACAACGAAGGAGCCTACGAGTGCAGGAGAAGGAACGAGCCAGTCTGGAGAGGGAGCAAAGACTTCAGCACAAACGGAAAGCGCCACCCACCATTCGTCCCAACAAGGTGTTTCTGGAGGAAAGAAGATCGACCAAACGAAAGGCAGCCCCAGAGTTTCAATCTAGGAGTAACAAGCAAAGAATAGCCCAAGCCACAGTATATCCAACCTTTCAGGAATGGACAAAAAAACGCCTAAAAGACTGGCAGAAAGATAAGTAGATTCTTTATTTTCTTTTAAAATTCACACAGTTATGTTTCTGATTTAAGTGCAAGTTGCAGATTTAAAAGGGAAGTTACCCGAGTCAAAAGCCGGTTGCCGAAAGCGTAAAGGACACGCTTGAAGGAACAACTTAATTATGCAGCGGAAGAAATTCGAGAGTTCAGTTGAAAAACTGTGAGACTTCGTGAAATGTTCTTTGTAATCCAGAACATGGGATTCATCGATTTTAGTCAAAAGACTCTCTGTAAATAGGAAATTGAATTGTGTTAATTAAAAGCAACTAGTACGTAAGTTGTATAGCAAAACTGTTGTATTATATTTTTCTATGTATAAATAATGAATGCATTTAATGTAAAACTGTTTTCTATGTAATGCATGATTTGTTGTAAGCCTTAAGCACTGGTTTTGTTTATATCGAATATTTTGGAAAAGCGTAAAGGATACGCAAGTTAAAATTAAAATGTAATGTAAAAGCGTAAAGCGCGCTAAATTAGAAAGTGAATATATAAGTGTTATTTAACGCAATGAGCATTTAAAGAAAATTTGAATTGAAGATTGAAAGAATGAATTATATGTATGAAATGCAATTGAAATGTTTGAATGTTGTACGTAGTGTTCTCTGGTTTCACACAAAAGTTTAAAGTTCATTTCATGTTAGAACCTCAGGGCATTTCAGATTTGTTTTAGGGGAAGTCTGAGGTCTTGAAAGTCGAAGAATTAACCCCAATAGAATTGAAGTCAGGTGGTAGTTGTGAACACTTGACAAAGTAAAACTGCGTGTTTTTCACAAACACCACATTTGGCCAGAGAACAAGGGGGAAGTTTTAAAAATGAATGAGTGTAAAATGAATGCGTTTGGCGAAAAGCGCTAATAGAAATTAAAAAACGCGAATACCTAAAGCGCGAATAAAAGTCATTACGGAAAGCATCAGAGGAAGGGAATGTTGTACTTTTCAGGTGAAATGTACTTATAACATGAAATTAAAATTTATTTCCTTCCAGATTGGAAGGAACCAGATAGTATCCAGCCAAATTCCTGATGGATCTTTTTGATGTGAAGACGGAAAAAGATATTCTATGTTAAAATATCTAAGACACAAACAGAGAGTTAAACTAAATTTAAAACTTACAATTGTAAAGGATGGCGAATAGGAAGGAAAATTTAGATTTAGAATTTAGCATCTTCACTAAAAGCCGATTTTAGGCTACTTAGTTTCAGACTACTAAATTCTGGGAGCAACTATGTAGCATTCATTATTTTAATTAACCAAATTATTTTTAGTTTGAACTTTCCTATCGAATTCTCAAAGTTTCAGTTGCTGCCCGAATTTAGCGCGAGTGAGATATTTATGCAAATCGCATATATCTGTTAGCAGTTAAAAGGCAGGAGTTAACGAGGGGAAAGACAGAGCCTTGGATTTATCGCCGTAAGGCTGTGCGCGCAAAGATTTCCTCTGTCTACTGAAAGTTCGCCTTCATAGGCAATTTGCAATTACCAGTGTTTGCTAGTGAAATTCGCATAATTGCATTTCACTAAGAGTTAAGCTTCCCTCGCCGTCCTATTTAGAATTAAGTTAGGTATTGAATTTGTTAACACACTTTAGTTTAATATTATTTTAGTTCAGCCCAAGTAGTGGCTTACTCTCGATTTGAAGAGTTGTAAATATTTGAATTAAAGGGTCACTTTTAAACCCTCTTTCTGACTTTGTAGTTCTTCACACTAAAGGACATAGCCTAGATCTGCTCACTGTCCTCAACATAAGGTTTCACAGTTTATGCTCACGAAAAGATTCAAGAGATTGAAGGAGAAACCTTACAAGATGAAACACCGAGACTTATCTGATAAAATTTGCTGTCTGCCAGTCCCTTGTAGGAAGAAATGATAAAGCCGTGGTTAATTGGAACGTACCATTTTTTTTGTTGGAAAGGTTGAACCTTCTGTCCAAGGAAAACGCGAACATCCGGCTAGTTGTTACAGGTGACTGCAGCAGGACTCCAGGGAAAACTCTGGGAAGAATTTCACGATGGTAATTGTTGACAAGTTGAATCGAGCTCCATCGGAACTTCCATCAGAAAGGTTACAGCAAACAAGCGAAGGCAAGCAAACAGCTGTGAAGTTTCTCCTAATGCCATGATCCTGGGATTCCTAATTTTGAACGTTAAGAGGATGGGTTCGTCGGAGCTCTTAGACGCTTGTATCTGCTAGACCAGCTGGTATCTGACAAACGTTTTAACGTTAAATTTGAAATGTTACTTTTCAAACTAAATCACCGATTGGTTGAAGTAGAAAATACATAGCTATTGAAGAGTTGAGAAAAATTTATACTAAACGTACCGGATTTCACAGTGTACTTTTATGATAAGGTTCAAACTGTGGCTACTGCAAGGTACAAATATTGCTAGTGAATTAATGTCTAACTTTTTTTTTGTACATCTTGATATTTACCCTTCATATTTGAATCCTTGTCGTAGCCTTGTCGGCGCATATTAAAAATAGCTAAACCATAATTTTCTAATGTTTTCAGTATAAAGTTGGTTGAACTTTCACCTGTTGTATTACTTACAGAACGGAATGTTAAAAAACTACATCGACACTAAATTCATTGTTTTTTTAGATTAATGTACCTGATGCAAACATAAATTTGCTCCTGGTGGCTCACGTCAGGAGTACAGTAAAGTAATACAGAAAAATACTTTGCTTTTTTAACTTAACTTGAAATAGTATTTCGGTGCTTTTCCATTATACCCTCGTAGGATAATCCTCGTAACCGGAAAAGAACAAAACTGTAATTACGGTCGTCAGAAACTACTATCATTTATTGACAAAACTTGTTTAAACGCCTATGTTTATTTCTGGCGGAAACTGCTTAGCAATCGCTTCGATGATCGATTCGAATGATTCTTTTTCGTTCAAATTCTGTTTTTTTCTCCCCCACGAATCTGCCAAATATGATGGCAAATGTTGTCTGGCTGTTCCGCGATGTTGCTTGTTCCTTTTTTTTGGCGGATTCCCATGGACGCAGGCTTCTGGAAGCTGAACTTGTGGTTCACTTTGAAATGAAAAAAGCCTGCTCCTTCTAATTCATCAGTTCTGAGCTCTCCAACAAACGGAGTAGATGATACAGCCTTCGTTTACATTTTCTTTGATGCAGTTTAGCAGACACTTTGTACCTCTATTTGAAACTGCAACAAGGAATGTATCCTTTGTATCGCGGCAAATTCCGCCAAAAACCCATTGTGGTGGTGGGGGGGGAGGAATACACCCAGCGTAGTTCTTGGGAATAGACTTTCGTCTATTTCGGCTATTTGGCCTGGTCCTCTTATCTTTCTCCGTTCCTAGCCCGAAGCGTCTTCGGTACAAATTTTACTAAGATAATTGTTCCAATCGACGACGGTAGTGTGCAACATCAGAAGTTCTGTTCACAAAGTTCGTTGGATTTCATTTCCATCGACTGTCTATATATACCGGGTGGCCATAATTAAACTGACAGTGCTCACAGTGTTCTGTAGCACGATCTATTTGCGAGAATGACGCCACATTTTGTAGGAAGATTAAACAAGACGGGGGACGAAGGATTCCGCGAAAAAACAAATTAGTTCCAAAAGTCACCGCTAGGGAAATATTTGGCGCTGTGTAATAGAACATAGAGTGTTAACAAATGCAAATTAATACGGAATAAAATTACCTTTTGTTATGCACATTTTCTGATTTAGTTCAAGTGCAACATGGCAACACTTTTAAAAAAGCGTAAAATCTACATAAACACCAATAAAGTCTCGTGATCTACAATATCACGTACGCTGAGCAGAAGAAGTTCTTTATTCAAATTTCACGTTACATCCTGGACCTGGCTACGTTGAAGGATAACATATCACGGACTATACGGGAGATTCCTGCAGACATGTTACTTTCTGCTGTTGTGCATACTATGCACGGAATGCAATATGTGGTCAACAACAACGGCAGTCACATTGAACCTCATTTGAATGCAAAATAAAAGGTAATTTCCGGACTGATTTGCATTTGTTAACACTCTATCTTTGTTACACAGCGCCAAATATTCCCCTTGCGGTGACTTTTGGAACTAATTTGTTTTTTAGCGGAATTCTTCGTCCCCCGTCTTGTTTAATCTTCCTACAAAATGTGGCGTCATTTTGGCAAATAAATCGCGCTACAGAACACTGTGAGCACTGTCAGTTTAATTATGGCCACCCGGTATAAAGAAGAAAGTCTGTGTGTTTACCTTCTAATAACTCAGTCACTACTATAGTTATCGTCACCAAACCTTCTACAATTCTTTCCTGGATTCTAGAAAAGGTCGACGTCCGCTTTTTTCAAAAAAAAAAAGGTAAAACAGGGATATTATTTAGAAACTCAAAAAAACGATAATTTTCGTCCTCATTTTTCCGAGTGGCAACAGTCTCGCAAGCTGGAGATGAAAATCTGCTTAATTTCGAGAAGTGTTGTCACTGATCTGTTTTAAATCGTAGAGTTTGTTAATAAAAAATTTCTCTAAGTTTTACAATGAAATAAAAATAGCATTGCCAGACATTAAATATATTATTCCCTATTCCAAAAATTCTTGGGAAGCCATTTCGACTACTCCCATCTTCTTACGACTTTAATCAGCCGAGATATTAATTAAAAACCTGAAAATGTCAATTTTCGCATTCATTTTTCCGAGTGGCAACAGTCTAGCACATTAGAGATAAAAAATGCTTTATTTCGAAAATTGTTGCTATCGCTTTCAAATCGCAGAGTTTGTTAATCAAAAATTTGTAAGTTTTACAAAATCTATATATGTCTGTTTGTGTGTTTGTTTGTTTGTTCTCGTTATTCATTTCTGATCAATTATAATCAATTTTTTGCCACATTTAGTAAACTAAAATTCAATATAGGTGAAATATTAGATAGAACTTGAGCTTTTACGACCATTTGATTAGAAAGGCGAAAATCATTAAAAACGGCGTGCCATTATTGCTGATACAATGAGAGAGAATTAGTTTATTTTTCTACCGAAATTTTTTATGTGGGTTCCATATCGCATCAGACTGAAAAATGTATGATTATGAAGCGTATTTTTTGCATCGTTAGTAGAGAAGGATTACAGCGGTATCGTTCTCTCTGTTAGATAACATTACTTTCAATCTAACTTAACTGGCACCAGGTAATTCCGCTAGTAAATAAAGAAATCTTATGCACTTCGTTTTTTGAAAATACGCTATAGAATCTACTTCGTTATTTGGGAAATCGAAAAGAAGCATCGTTACAACGAGGAACTTCAAAAGCCAACTAAAAAAAAAAAGAATGGCCGCCACAAAATAATGAATAACGATGGTTATCGATTATTATTATCGATGTTACTGCCACAAAATAATGAGTTACGATGTTTATTGATTATTTATGATTTTTTTTTCGTTTCAACGCAAGAAATATGCTGTTTCTTTAGGATATTTGTTAAGCTTGCGGGGGTATAATGGAAAAATACAAGTATTTCTTATATTTAATTGTTTCGTTTCGAATTTTATCTTCGTCATAAAATGCCATATTATTTTGAGATACAGTAGAATTCCGGAAATCCGCAATGCTTGGGACCAGAAATTGTGTGGATTTTAGGATTTTGCGGATTTCAGAACAGAAAAGGTAAATCATAATATTCAGACTAAAAGTACAGAATAAATAAGACATATTAGATACATTATTACATTACTTTATTATTATAGTATATATTATTATTCATTTATATTAGTGATTACAGGGAATATTTTAAAGCATTAAGGACATATACAATAAAGACATATAAAAATAAGGAATAATTATGAAGCATAAAATATTTCTTTCTTTCTTTCTTTCTTTTTTTACGTGTTTCAAACATTTTTCTGATAGAAGTTTTATTAAAACTTTAAGGTGCTCTAGAGTAAGTTCTTTCTTGTAAATTCTACAGGTTCATAATCTCTTGCTCTGTGATACAGCTCTGTTGTCCTAAATATTTTAGGTATTTTTCACCATGTTCCAAACCATTTTTAAAAGATATTTTCTCACTCCTATCAAATTCACTGTGCCGATGTCGGAATCGTTTTCTTGCTGTGGCGAGTTCAAAACAGAGCCAATGATTTCATTATCGGTCATCTGATATGCCAGTGTTGGCTGATCTGAATGCATCATTCATATTAAAAACCTCTTCTGGGCTAAGAATTTTTCTGCCACCAACACAGAATCATTATTATTCGTTAATTATGACGTCATTATTGGATAAATATTTTTCTTTCAGTATTTCATTCTCCATTCTGCGGTTTCTGGAACCTATAAATTCATTGTTTATATTTTGAGAGGCAATGCGGATTTCAGGAGTTGGCGGATTTCAGGTCGGCGGATTTTCGGTATTTGACTGTATATCAATATGTACAGAGAAATAACTGAGTCAAATTTTGCTATACATTTAAAAAAATTTCCATTATTTCTTTCAAATAATTTGTTACTAGGAACACGAAAAGCCAACTTTTGTTCAGCCAAATTTTAAATTATCAATTAATCTTTCAATGACACTGCGCCAGTGTTTAGTTTCAATTTTTAATAAATTTAGCATTTTGGAATATACGATTTGCTTAGTTTTTAATATTTCTAATAAATCTGACCTGAAAAGTAAATTTTGAAAATGAGATTTATTTCTTTCGCAAATTTCCAAATGTTCTCTTAAGTGATGCCAGTCATCGAAATCGCCTTAGTTATTTAATTCAGTATTTTTAAAGATCAATAAATTATTGATTTTAAAGCTCATGGAATTATTGATTTTAAAGGTCAATGAATTATTGATGTCATACAGCAGAAAAAGACGATCAGACAGAAAAGAAGATCAGAAGATCGAACATTTAGAAATGATTTTGATCAGAAGATCGAACATTTAGAAAAATGCTCTCTAGATTTTAAATTTTGGCCCGAAAATTGTTCTAAATCGCTTTAGATTAATGGTCCCAAAATCGTTCTAAAAGTGTATACACATACTCTATACTTCTGTATATTCTGTATAACCACTTTTGGACTCTGAAAAAGGCCTGCAATGAATATTTTAGCAAAGTTTCCGCATACAATCACATAAAAACAAGACATCAAATCCTAATTAATTGTTTTACTCTACAAAAAAAAAAAAAAAAAAAAATTGCACATACACAAGGAAAATATGTGTAAATAAATAACTAAACATTAAGACATTCTATAACGCTTAAAAAAATTACAAAATGCTATGGAAATTACATAAAAGCTTCATAATGTGAGTACATTTCATTTTTATTGATTAAATTTAAATCATAAACCGCCGCACATCATTATCTTCTTCTTTCATCTCAGTTTATCTTCTCTGAGGTTCTAAAGCCAACTGATGATTTTTTTAACAATTATTTTTACATAATGTTCAGAATTAAATTAATTTAAAGGTTTCCCACTTAAGGCAATTAAAATTAAATCTGAAATACAATGAAAAGAAGATCAAAGAAGATCTCTTTGTGGAAATATTGCCATCAAGCTGAAATTTTGACTGGATTTCAATGAAACCGCACACGATCTTAATTCATGTCTGAAACAATTAGGATTTTATTCGATTCATCCAGAGAGATTCGAATTGCCTGTTAACCTTTCTCTTTCTAAGGGAAAGCGTATGTATCAAAGTACGACTGTGACTCGCAGGACTTCATTTGTTTATTTTTGGAATAAATTAGCTAGCAGAGCAAATGGACATGGGGCTGACAAATTAAAGACAAATTTAACAAAAGGCTCGCGCGAGCCCCCAAAGCTCATCTTTGGATGTATCGAAAGTAACATCGCAAAAAATCTTCCAGATTTATATTCTGGAGTCAGATTTATATTCTGGAGTAATCATCATTAAATATAATGTTTTACACTGTAAAATACACAATACATTTGTAGAGACATCGGGTTTTTTTTGGAAGCAGGAGATGGGAAAAATGGGCAATACCCTCGCTGGGACTCGAACCACGGACCTCTCGAATACGCGTCGAGTGTGCTGACCACTACACCACGAAGGCATGCGAAGAAGGTGGGAGAAATACCTTATACACTTCTCTATTTAAAGGGCGATTGGGAATTAAGGGACACAGCGACAGGGATTAAGGGTGGAGAATCATCATCCACCCCATTTTTATTTCGGGCGCCACTGTAAAGACATTAGTTATTTTTTGAAACTCGAGTACATGAAAAATGAGCAATGCCCTCGCCAGGTTTCGAACCACGGACCTCTCGAATACGCGCCGAGCGTGCTTACCACTATACCAGAAGGCATGCCAAGAACGCGGGACAAATACCTTACTCATTTTGTAACGCAAGTAAAAAATCGGTTATTCAAAAACGCTGAGTAGAAAATATTGGTAACTGTAATTGATATGTTCGAGGTTGACTTTAGCGTCTGTTGTCGACATTTCGACATTATTGACAGAAAGTTCTTCCCCCCCCCCCGTTATTATTCAAGCAAGCTGATCGCTTTTACAACTGCCGCCGCCAAACAAATGCTTCGCTGATCGCTTTTACAACTGCCGCCAAACAAATGCTTCCTCAAAATACGTCAAAGACACATCCCCAAGTGAAGATTTAACAACAAAACTCTTTAAAATATGTCGTTCAGAGCAATAAAATTCTCAGATGATGTCCACTTCGTACTCCAAATATAAGTTATTGTTCTTTTTTATACCAAAAGAGAAAACTTGAGTAAAACGAATACTTTGTCCAACTATAAAACATTTGTCTCATGAAACTGTATAATGAAAGCATATTTAAGTACACATAAAATGCAGTTAAAATGTTACGGAATAAAATGCATTTATGTTCAAATACTGAAATGCCGAAAAATACTTGTATAGACGAGTACACGATTATGCTACCTGTGCATATCACTGATTGAGTACATCAATAGATGTGTAAAGTAGTAAACACTGGCTGAAACATCCTCACAATAACAGTTTGACGATTTGTGCTATTTTTAATACGGTCTAATAGTTGAAAACCATGAGAAGGGCGATAGCATTTCAGAAGTAGAGGCGATATATGTGTAGAATTTCAAATATCACCATTTAAGCAATATACCGTCACTATACAAATTCCGGCAAAACTCTGAACTTATGACAAATATTTGGTTATAAAGGAACTAGGGATGAATAAGGCCAGCATTAACTGACAAAAATCATTTTACGCTATAGAAATGCAACAATATTCAATACAGAAGCTTAAGTAAACACCAACTTGAAGTCTGTGAAATGTTCTTTCCCATAGAAGAAGCCTATAGAAGCAGAAACCCCAAAATAACATTCCTCATGAATGCATGACACAGAGCTTTGCAGAAAATATGGTCTCAGAAATTTGTATACTAGATGAATACCTAATCTGATTACTGTTTTGGGCAGATACAAAGGAATTGTTCATGATGGAAAACTCACGATTCCATGGATTGTATATGTGAACAGTAGAATTACAGACTATGGAGGCTATTGGTAACCAACAGATTATAGTGGCTTCGTAATGGTATGGCGTCTACCTAGCTGACATTCAATGAATCCTCATAACATCTACGAACGTTTCTGACAACTGAAATGTATTGCACATCTTTTCTAATGAAATACACCCATTCATGTGCAATATTCATTTTCAAGGTTTGGCCTCTTCTGTAGTCTGTTACTTTAAAATAGGAATTTCAAAGCCGTTGTCAGCGCCCCCCCCCCAATACAGATCGCAAATCGTATCATCTTCATCATCGTACAGCACTTATTTTCTCTGCATCATTGAAGCTGCAGTGCAAATCAGCCATCATTCGCGTGTTTTTCATAAAGCCAAATATGCTTAACGGAAATGAAGTGGAGGAAAATATTAGGCGACTAGACATTTTCCATCAGCTATTGTTTCCATGGTTACGAATTAAATCAGGGGGCAGGAAACTAACTTTAAATTTCGTTTTGTGCAGATAGATCTGTCTCTGTAGGCCAAATTATAATTAGAGAAATATGTTCTTGCGTGCGTACGGGTTCGTAATAGATCGAACGCAAAAGTCTGATGAAAAGTTAATAAAATTTATTCTCATCACAAAAAATAAAACAAAATGCTGAAATTTTTCCACACAGATATTCGTACAATATCACAATATCACACAGCCGTTATATTTTAAACTACTAAAACGTTAAAAAGAACACAATCGAAAGCGCAGAGAAAGCCAATCCGATCTCAAAATTACAGCGGCTAAATAAACAACTGAACTGAGATGTTTTTCTTCGACTTTTATAAGCTTTTTAAGCAGTCACGAGAAGCTTCTCATAATTTCTCGATGTTTCTGGAAAGCAAAAGAGTAGAATTACAGTTACGGCTAACACACAATTTGCATTATTTCAGTTTAAATATAAATTACGAGTTATCTATTTATTAAATGCGCGTGCTCCTTATTTTTACGTTTTCGGCGTAGGTTTCTCTTAAAACTCGTCACGCGCTGCATTGCACGGGGAAATAAAACAATTTTAATTACAATTATACTAAAAATAGCTAACTAAATATAAAATCCGTAACAATATTAATCTAAGTCTGGAGTCTTGCAATGGCCACTTAAGCTGTCGAGCTCATCTAGGATTGCAAAGAGAAATTCGAAAATTCACCGAATTTTCTGCTATTTTCTACATTTATTTGCAACATATATTCTTCCGGACAATTCGAGAAAGAATCTCTCATTCTAATACATAAATTTAAAAAAAATATTGTTTTCAGAGCAACAATAAACTGAAATCAAATACCGTGGCCATTCACAAATTGTATGAATAAAATATAATTTGTATTTACGTAAAGCTAACTTGCTTGTATTGAAACAAATAAATACTTAACATGTAGACAACAAAGCGATGCCAATGCAATACGCATTCTGAATGCAGAAATCCTACTTCTCAGAATGAAAAAAAAAGTCTAAATTGCTTTGTTGGATATATGTTCACCGCTTATAGAATACATCTGCAGTGTCTGCAGAACTAAAAGGATCCGCTTAATAGACATGCCTTTTTTTTTTTGTGTGTGTGTGTGTGTGTGTAAATTGCTAGGGTATTCTTATTTTATTTGGAAATAAGCATGAAAAACTACGCCAAAAAAAAAAAGAGAGAGAGAGAGAGAGAGAAATTATAGGGTTGCAGTTTCCGTTAGTTTCTAAGAGTTAACTTTGCTTTTCACAGCAACTTAATGAAAGATAATACCGTATTGTTCAATATATTGAATAAACATGGAATGGCAACGAAGGCTAAATTTTTAATAAACAAAAGAATTAAATTCAAGAAACTTTTAAAAGAAACAACGCATTTTGTACAATACATAAAGAATTTAAAACCCATTAATATTTCTTGTCAGGTATGTATTTTTAATGCTGAATAAGTTCCTTTGTTTAGTATTATATATTAAATTACGGTTTTCTAGATTTAAATCACAAAAATTAGGATTTAAAGCGGTAAGAAATTATACAAATTTTCTTTAAATAATAACTTATTAACAGCTGTAATTAGTGTAATATCGTTTGTTTCACAAGCTTTCGGACATAAAAGTGGTTACAGGTTAGATTTCTTTTTAACTTCTGATTTTAGACTTAAGTCCAATTAAATTCTGATCCTCTATATCCCCTGTAACAAAATTTCTCAACATAATATAAAGTGTTTGAAAAAACAGTTTCAGGAATGGGGTTAGGAGGGTTCTACAATAAATAAATGTCAGATTACTTTGATACATAAATATGTCAGATACATAAATGTCAGATACATAGATGTCAGATACATAAATGTCAGATTACTTTGATAACTCTTGCGAAAGTGTCTCACCAATGGCCGAGTGTTTAAGATCGCTGAATACTGGTAGTTTCACCTGGGCTCTAGACCAGGCGAATGGACTAGCTGTATGTTTGACTTTTGGGTTTTACACACATGTAACTTGATTACCAGATAGTTTCCCTTATAAAATCCTCTCGAAAATAAACAGATTTCATATGTTATTCAAATAACCTAATCTTGTTATAGTAACCACCACATTTAGTCGCTAAAACTGACAAATTTGCCACCCAGTCTCTATCATACAAATTTCAAATGTTGCCAAAAGCTTTTTGCTGCTTTGACAAAGATGTTGCATCTGACAGCGTTTCTCGTTAGACCTTTATTTCTGAATTAATTAAGGTGTTTCTCCCGTCTTCTTGGCATGCCTTTGTGGTATTGTGGTCAGCACGCTCGGCGAGTATTCGAGAGGTCCGTGGTTCGATTGTCGGCGAGGGCACTGCTCATTTTTCACATCTTTTACTTCCAAATAACCTGATGTCTCTACAAACTTTAATTTTCCAGATTGTATAGTTCGACCGTCTCAAATGCAACCCTGGCTGGCATTCTGCCAAAGCACATAGACTCGTCCAAAAGGGGCGTTATTATTTGCTGCGACGTGAAAGCTCAGATGAAAATCTCTTTTTTTCCGAAACGAAATAAGCTGGAGGGAAAAAAGTACCCATCTTTTCACCCTATTTTGATAATAATTCGGTCAGAATGGCGCATGCGTGTTTGAGCTCATGGTCGCGGATGAGGCTGTCGAACTATATAATCCGTATTATTGCTTCCTTCTTCCAATGACAGATTATTCAGCTTTCGAAATAGAAAAGCATATTCGATTCTGAGTAAGCCTCTTATTATTTAACATACACTTACCACATTCCACAATATCCCAAAATTCATATAGCACTCTTTGTTAGTGACGTAGCTGTTCTGATACGAAGCAGAATACTAATAAATAATACACTCATGCTCAAATTTATCTTTGCTAAATTTCTATTGCTAAATTTATCCAAATATAATGATATTCAGTAAAATATTCAATCGATGTAATTCATTGCTGCAGGGAATGTGGGAAAGACAATATTAATTACAGTAGCTCCTCGTTAACACGAACTCGTTAGAACACTTGGTTAACATGAAAAATTTCGGTTCCAGGAACGATGTACATGATTTGATAGGAAATTATAACAGCTAATGCATGTTTCGGTTAGCACATACTACAAACTTTTTTGTCCGCTGTCATTAAATTTTCTCAGTTAACATGAACTTTCAAAGTTTTTCAACATAAACAGTGTAAAGGTTCATTTTCTTCCCCAAATGGAATAAGTCAGCCTTTGTATCAAGACATTATTTCTCTTACTGACGAGATCTTGTCACAAACGATTTGTGATGGCTGCAATTAGCGCTACAGAAAAGGAGACGGAAACGGCAACTTGAAGTGTGTTTAATGATATTGTTACGAATTTCACATTTATTTGGAATTGTAATTAGATTTGCTTCATGTTGCCTTAGCAACGCAAACGATTTTTGAAGAGAAAGCTACGCCAAAAAAAAATAGCAATAAAAATAAAAGAGCGCGTGCATTTAATGCGTAATAAATAAATATCTCGTAATTACTGTTGCCATCCAGAAAAATCTAGAAACATCGTGATTGTTCTACTGATAATTAAAAAGCTTATAAAAGCCGAGGTGAAACACCTAATCTCAGTTAGTTAGTTAGTAAGTTAGTTGTTGTTGTTGCTGTTATACTTGTAGCTGTAAAAAGCGACTGCTGTTTGTTTACTTAATGCTGTATTGATTGTAGCGATTTCGCTGTGAGATAGATCTATTTTATCTGTTTTGAACTGAGTTTTTGCTAAACGTTTGAGATATTGTGATATTGTGCGAAGATCTGTGAAGAAATATTTCAGCATTTTAATTTATTTGTTGTGGAAGAATAAATTTTTGTTAACTTATTAACGACTTGTGCATTCAATATATAACGAACCCGTACGCACGTAACAATATAAAAGCTATTGCTGCATTTTGGAAATCCATGCCATCCTAACTCATACAGAAGAGTTTTAGCAGAGCCTAAAAGATGCAATTAAAGATGCTAATCCCCTTGATCAGTTAGATTGTGACAATGCTACAACTTCACCTAACGAATGGAACATTCCACAGAAGGCTTTGCGAACCCTGGTGCTAGCTTTGAGGAGTTTGTTAGTGCAGATAACGATGTTGTCGCCTGTGCTCAGTGGAATCTGATGCACAAACGTCTAAGGGGTAATAGATGTCATCAAAAGAATATCAGGCAGTACCATTACTTCCCACGTTTTGAACACAATGAACGCTTTGCTGCAACATCATTTTACGTAAGTCATGAGTACAGCTGGCCATGAAGTTACTACACATTTTCGTTCCCTCTGCAATAAGGCAATACACAGGAATTTCTCACACACACACACACAAAATCTGCCAGTACATTTTTTTATTTACACTATATCGACATTTTCTGTATCGACATAGATAATATATTGTTGCATGCGTACGGGTTCGTTATGCAATGAATGCACAAGTCGTTAAGAAGTTAGCAAAAATTTATTCTTTCCACAAGAAATAAATAAAAATGCTGAAATATTTCTTCAGAGATATTAGTACAATATCGCAGTATCTCAAGCGTTAAACAGAATTCGCTTTAAAACAAATAAACTAATTCTATCTCACAGCGAAATCGCTACAATCAGTAACAGCTTAAGTAAATAAACAGCAGTTCGCTCTAAACAGCTACACCTACAACAACAAATGAGATGAGGTGTTTGAATTTGGCTTTTATAAGCTTTTTAATTATCACTAGAAGAATCTCGATTTTTCTAGATTTTGCTAGATGGCAACAGTAATTACGAGATATTTATTTATTAAATATTAAATGCACGCGCTCTTTTATTTTTATTTTTCCGGCGTAGCTTTCTCTTCAAAAATCTTCTGCGTTGCACGGGAAATATAAAGCAATTTTAATTACAATTCTAAATTTAATAGCCAAATAAATGTGAAATCCGTAACAATATTTTAGTATGTATGTACCTATATACTGTCAATGGTTAACGTGAAGAAAATCTATTCCAAAAATAAAATTTGAGTCTCCAGTTAACGCGATCTCTTGAGTTTTTGGTTCCTTGGGATTCGTGTTACGAAGGTTTTCTTTAGTATCCTATTCGAAGTGATAAAAATTTTCTGACGTGCAAGTCATCTGACGGTGAATCAATAGCTTTGAGTAAAGTTAATATCTGAGAGAATTTCTGCAACACGACCTTTGATTTCAGCGTGTAAGGACTCAGAATAGGCTGCCTTTTTGGTTTAAGAACCAGTATTTTCGAGCCTATATATAGGGCTTTGTCAGTGGAACAGCTCGCAGAGCATAAAAGTCCATAATAATTAATGCATAAGCATATATCATTGTATGTTAAGAACAGGAATATCAATCACAAACAGAAACAGGAAAATGCATTTAATATAATTTGATTAAGTCCTTTTCTTACATCTAGAATAGAAAATGAATGACATTGTGTTATTTCTCTTTACGTTTACCAAGTTACATGAAAAAATTATACTTAAGCGTCAAAGGAATGTTTTTTAGAACTTACAATCACAATAGCGGGAAAAATACGCCCATCCTTGATTCCCTTTCACTCTCGAAGTTGAGTCCGCCTCGTGCCTACTTCCCTGCTGAGTACATCGTCAAACGGAAGGTATACTCACCAGAGAGGTAGGCATGAGGCTTTACTCCTACCGAATAAAATTAAATTTCCTAACCCATACCAGGAACATAAGTAAAAGCAAACATAAACATTTTAATTTTTTTTAAATTAGCAAAATTAATAAAACTTTCTCGTAGAATTGTGAGAATTAGTAGTGTAAATAAGCTGTTAATAAGAAAAGCCGTCGAGCTGATGCAATTGCCGTAAACAAAGATTATTATGCAAAGGGTAAATGAGGAAGCTTTGGTGCTTTAAGGAAAATAAATAAGCTTATATTAAGAGCAGGCTTAGTATTGCCGGTAAAAATTATTCAGGACACAACAACAATTATTGTCAAAATATATTGCAGCAGAATAGTGCATTAAAAAAACAGACCAGAATATGAAGCTGAAGTAACTGGAATTGAATAAGTAAATCTGAATTATTATAAGAATTGTGTTGTAAATCGACATTCTTATTACTAATTTTCCAGATAACTAAATATGACTTGCGTTGGCATCTGGATTAAAAAATTTTCCGAATAATGCAAACAGTATGAATAGTTTATCTATAGGGTATTCAGCGGCCTGAAGCTCTGTTAATTTAGTAGCACTTTTATCAAAAATGTTACAAAGAGACCTTTGAACATGATCCTTTGACTCCTTTTAAAACCTTAATAAATAAGTGGGCCTGGATCATTAGTTTTTTTATTGCTAGAAACATTTTTTGTTTGAACTCTTGTTTTGCACAACACTTTCATAGGTGATTTCAGGTGTGATATTTGATGTTTTAGTATTAGCTGCATTCTTTATGTTGATATTATCATCGGGTTTGTTACTAGCAGTCTTGGTTCGATCGACAGAACGCAAGAGATGGATCCTCGTCCTGGGGCTGCCTTTCGAGGTGAACTTCCAAGCTCCTGAGACCTCCTCGCCGACGACGCAGACCCCACAGCCCCGGCCCGGCCCTATGAAAGGCAATGGGACACATGGTCCCCGTATCGAAACTATGAGGGCCAAATCCCCGACGACATGGTCGGTGCTCTCCGATCTAGCTCCACACACAGCCAAAGGAACGGACAAGACAGTACCAGTACGGTCCCTGCCAAGCCTGAACCAACCTGAGAATAAACTCGGGCTCTAGTCCTGTGAAGCCAACTTATATGCCCCCGGGGTTAAGACTGCCTAAGTACAGATCCTAGCCAGTACTTCCCAGGAATTCTCCTGAGTCAACCCCCGGGGGGAGGTTCGATCGACAGAGGGAAATTTCGGACATCCGCGATAGTTCGCGGTGGGACCGCTTTGTAAACAGCAGCAACACTTAACACTGCCAATCCTTTTCTCTAAACAGTTTTCTTTTTAATGTGGCCCAGCGCGCTTAACGTATCTAAGCTTGAGTTTTTACATTTCAGAAGAGTGATTGAAGTGTTGGCAGTTGTGACACTGCACAACACTTCTTTTCACTTTATAAGTCAGAACATTTATGGAAAAATACATGAAATAATTTAGATCATAAATCTTTACAATGCCTGGGGCATTCTCAAGTTGCACCTGGAATAGAGGCAGCGGGACTTTGCATTTAAATCTGTACATTCGTGTGACTTTTCTTACTTTGCAGCCCTTATTTGCTAATTCTTCCTGTAATTTCATCTAGCGGGCAGTCTGAAGGGAGGCCCTAACAATTAACTTGACTGGTCTTTCAATTTTTCTAGTAACAATGTTGTGTTTAACTTTTTCCTCATCTAAATATTTGGTGATTGCTCTATGGTCCTCTTCGGAATTAGGAAAAATATTTAGAAATTCTCCGCTGACAGCAAAATCTAGATTTGTATCTGAACGTAGTATTTTTAAGAAATCAGAAAATTTAATTTCCGGCTTGGCCATAACTAGTTTCACCCTGGGAGGTTGAAGATTTACACTATGAATAGGCAGTTGGGTGTCCATAATTACATTTTCATTGCCAGCTTCTGAGTCAGGACTTAGGTTTTCGAATTTGTTTTGGACAGGGATCTCAACATTGCATTTCATAATTTTGGAAGGTCTAACTGTGTTTTTGGTCTGTGGAAAGCCTTCATCATCCTGAGTATTTTTAAAGACTCTCTTAATCAGTTTTGAGGTTTTCTTAGTTTAGTGTTAACATTTTCATCATTATTGGTATTAGCGTTAAAGCTTTTATCACTTTTATCATTTATAACATTTGTGTTATTTACATTGCTTGTTAACATTACAGCTATTTTCATTAGAAGTAGAAATTCTTTTAACCTGATTTTCGACATTTTCAAGAACAATATTTTTAAGTGAAACGTTAACATAACATGGGTTTAAAGCCCCAAAGGATTCACACATATATTTGTATAACTGCAGCAATCCTTCGGCGATGCCACGTTGTCTCTAGTATTTATGAATTACGACTTGCTTGATTTGTTCAGATTATTTTTCTTCATTAATTAGTCCAGTAAAGACAGAAGCCCTGGATTCCATATTTAATTTGTGCTTTTCGGCACAATGCAGAGTACTCACATAATCTTCAAGGCTATACATATCCTTGTTCAGAAGATCACACCAATTATCGCTTAAAAAGCGATCGCAGAATTCACAAACTTCATCAGGTAGCCCAGCTGCATGGCGGCGAGCTATAGTCGAAGCATCCATATTGTTTAATGGGGGGCAATTCATTTCCCTCCATAATTCATAACAAAATGCACTAAAAACGTGTAATCCTTGAGCACTCACTGCAACAGAAGAACACAACACTAGCGCGAAAAATAATAAACCGCACGAGAAACGAGCAGGAGATAATCTACATCGGCGAACTGCAAAATGGCGCAAATATTCCAGACCCTCGTAACGGCGTCTTTAAACTCCTTTCTCTTTCTATTCTAACTTCCTTGAGATCCTCTCTCCTTCCATTCTAATTTCCTTGGTCAAGTCTCTTATGAGCCAGAAATTGTGGAACAAAAGAAGTAGTGCATTTCTCAATATTCCGGCGAAAACTAGTATCAAGTTTTATTTGCAGTGAATAGGGTTTAAATTCCTTTAATACCTATTTCATAGAAATTGTACTACCTTCAAGAATATTGCGTTCTACCTTATTGCATAATCAGTTTTCAAGCACTTGTGGAACAAAAGTGGTGCATACCCGGTTACTCGGATTCGGAGATCCAACACTCATTGAAAAGAAACATATCCGAAGGTGTCAGCAGTAAATGATGCTAAAATTATATTAAGATGCATAAATTCATGAAGATGTTATATCACGAAACAGCGCATTTCAAATCTTCCTTAACACAAAGAGGCAACTCCTCGAATAATGGATGGTGTAATAGACATAGAAAATCATAGGATATTTAACTGGTAAAAGGTTAGAATGAAACTTCACAAATAACCCAGATTACAAAACAGAATTGAAGAGCAAAGAAAAGTACACCCAAATGCACAAAAATTATAAATAAAAATTTTATACTAAAAATTCAATAAATATCATATGCAATAAAATACGAAAGCGAAAACTAGAACTAATTTGCATACACGAATGCTTTTGTATTAAAAATTTCTTCGAAGGTGGATACGAACCAAGGTCCGTAGAAGGTCCGTTCTTCTACGGACCTTGGATATGAACATCATACCAATGGGTGTCTGAGCGTCCTTTGAGCTTTCAAACACTTGACAAAGCATGCATAGATTTGTATTTTCTTCGTAATAGATTGAATGAACAAGTCCAATTAAAGGTTAATGAAATTTATTCTTATCGAAAGACATGTAACAAAAAGCTGGAATTTTCCTCAGAGATATTCGTACAATATAATCAGTAGCTATACTTTAAACTACTGAAAACGTTAAAAAATACAACCCAGTGCAAAGAGAAAGCTAATCCGATCTCACCGCGAATTCGCTACAATCAACAATAACAGCTCACTAAACAACAATTGAACTGAGATGTCTCTCTCCGCCTTTTTAAAGCTTTTTAATTGTTCGGGAGAAAGTTCTGGTCATTTCTGTTTTCTCGAGATTTCTGGAAAGCAAAAGAGTAGAATTACGGTTACAATAACACAGTAATCAGTTACATTTATTCAATTTAAATGGAAATTACAATATATCTATTTATTAAATGCTAAATGCCCGTGCTTCTGTATTTTTACTTTTCCGGTGTAGCTTTCTCTTAAAAATGTCTCGTGCTGCATTTAAATGAGGATATAAAACAATTTTAATTACAATTCTACTGAAAGGGAGAAACTTGTCACGCCCCTTCACTATCTTCTACTCTGTCCTCCTGGACTTGCTCTGCTGCATGCATTCTACTTGAAGCGCCCTTCTATGGCATACGAAGTTTTGAAGCCGAAATATAGCATGAACTTTTCGTTTTAATCTCGGCATACAGCGGAAGTTGGAGTCCTACTAGAAATAGATAACTAAATACAAAATCCGTAACAGTATATATTCTCAATATTTCTAAGCATCATTATATGATTAGCACAAGTTTGTGTTACATCTATTTTAAGCTATGCCACATGTTATAAGGTATTTAATGTCTTCTCACTGGTGCATTAGAAGTCAGTTAATTCCATCTATAAATCGGCTGGCACTATCACAACTCAGAAAATACTTTTGGAAAGAGGCCATCTCAAGAGTCTTTTATGGCACTAATGCTATGGAATTCCAGATTACTAACATTATACGTTTTTGTTATTTTCTCAGGGTAAACCTAGAGCGCACAAAAATGTGCAAAGGGCCAAAGTTAAGCAAAGGGCCTGCGATATGTTACAGCCAACACTTTCTGTAGGAGGTGTTGGAACAACCAGCTTTATTTATCGCCATATCAGAGGCGCTTTGAGCGTAGTTATGATGTAAAAAATCACAGTCTAAAAACGCAAATTCAAATCATAGCTTATTAGCCCAGAAAGACTATTAATTTCGTTTTGGCATTTTGCGTTGAATCACTGTAAACGGCGTATGAATTTTCAAATTGCTGCTACCAAATATTAGAGCCCTGCATTATATTTAAAGAAATTAAATAATGAAGAATCCGCATAAATGTATGTATGTTTCTCTCATTTTGCTAAAACAATGGTACCTACAGCCCTCAAATTTTGAATAACGTAATCCTCCACTGAATATGGGCCTCTGGAAGCCCTAATTTGGAATTTCAAATCGTTTTATTATTGATTGCATATTTTGTAACACTTTAATGATGAATTTTTGATTAACAAACTCAACAATTTCAAAGCAAGCAATGGCGACACTGTATGAATAAAGCATTTCTATCTCCAGCGCGTGAGACTGTGTATCGGAAATTTTAAAGATACTATTTTGCAAAATTGCTATTGAATTGAATTTTATGCTTTAAGTACGAATAACATAATATTTAATAGATAAAGCGTCACAAAACGTTACAAAACGCTCCTTTGGGATGTTAACCAAAAAAATGTGAAAACTTTCAGATTTTGTAGGTTAACAATTTGAAGTAAGTACCTAGCCCTATCAATTCAACAATTACAGCTCAAAAATCCTACCCTATGGGCTCAAAGACTTAACTGATGCAAAACAAGCTTGCTTTTATTTTTCGTTATTCGAATTCAGCTTTCCTCTTTTATTTATTAGCGTTTTTATAAACACTTAATACCAAATTGATTTTTTGTCAACTTTGTTATTTTGTTATCTTTATTTTTTTTTATATCATGGCTACAGTTGCAATTATAGGAGGCGGAATAAGTGGATTATCATGCGCGTACTATTTAAAAACACTGGGCCATCACAAAATACGATACATGTTTCTTTTAGAAAAAAATTTGAAATTTGGTGGTTGGATTCAAACAACTCGATTTCCTGACGGAGCTGTGTTTGAACATGGACCTAGAACTATCCGTGTAGGGTCTAAATCTGGATATAATGCCATAGCATTGGCTGATGAACTGAACTTGGCATCTCGAATCTTGCCTGTAACAAAGAACCATTCTCTTGCAAAAACTAATTATATTCTATCAAACAATGAACTTTACCCTCTTCCAAGAGATTTTAAGTCAATGCTTGCTAAAACGCCACCTTTTTCGAAAGCTCTTTTTCTATATGGATTGAAAGAAATGTGGACTAAAAAATCTGAAATAGATGATGAATCTGTGTATAGCTTTGTTGAACGTAGAGTCGGTCAAGAAATCGCAGACTTTGTTTTTGATCCCTTATGCCGAGGTATTGCAGCTGGTGATGCTCGAGAATTAAGTGTACGTTCAATGTTTCCATCTTTGTATGAAGGCGAACAGCAGCATGGTTCGTTCGTTAAAAGCTTATTAAAAAGTCGGCATGACCAGCCAATGTTTGAATATATGTATAGTGATTTGGTAAAGAAGTCATGCAGTGAAATGTGGAGAAGCTGGACATTTAAAACAGGTTTGTCAGAGATAATTGATGCTTTAGCGTGTACCATTGAAGAACGTGGTGGTGACATTCTCTTCAATGCTGAATGTTCCAAATTGACATTTAAAGATAACAAGGCATTATTGGAAGTAGAAAATGAAAAAATTGAAGTAGATCAT
>KK122208.1:34390-83230 GCA_000611955.2 Stegodyphus mimosarum
AGTTGTCAAACTGCACCAGTATTCTTCATTGGCTGAGACATTAATGTCAATTTCTTCAGTTGATGTAGCTGTAGTATATTTTGAGTTTGAAAATAATGTGTTGAAAAAAAATGGTTTCGGATTTTTAGCACCATCATTTGAAGACTCTAAAGTTCTGGGAGTAGTTTTTGATTCTTGTCTCTTTCCTGAATTGAATGGAAAAAGTAAGACTCGCTTGACATGTATGATGGGTGGTAGATGGTTTAGAGATATTCTTGGTGATCCAGAAGCTGTATCAGAGGAACTTATATTAAGTATTGCATTAAAAGAAGTTCAAAAGCATCTAAGTATAAGTCAGTTACCGGTGAGACATAAAGTTATTATTCAACGGAATTGTATACCTCAATATGTTGTTGGTCATCACAAGAAGCTTATTGCAATCGATAATGAGATAAAGAAGCACAATTTGTGCCTTACTGTTTTGGGTGCCTCGTACGAAGGTGCAGGTGTACCTGATTGTATATATACTTCAAAGCTTGGTGTACAAAAATATTTAGAATCTTTACAATAAAATTATTTTAATATATTTTCATCATGTGTGAAGATCATAGCTTATTAAGATATTACATATTTTAAAATTTAACCTGTAACATTCCCAATAATAACACCAATTCATGTTTATCTGGTAGCCATGGTTTGTAAAAGTGCTAACTTGTTTGGATATCTGTAAGTATTTATCATTTACTCTACAAGGAATTTGCTTTTTATATGCAAGTAGGAAATAACAAATTAAAAAAAAATAATTTAATTTCAGTAGTTTGTATGTTTCGACCAAATAATTCTCAATATGTATCATAGTTACTAAATTAGAGTTTGTGAGACATTATATTTCAGATGGTTACGTGTTACACTTAATTCTTTATTTTATGTTCAAATTATATTAAACTGATCTCTGTAAATCATGTAGATTTTAATGTTCTTGCATTGAAGTTTTTGCTTATTTAAACTCATGATTTCCTGCTCAAAAGTTGAATACAGTTGTCATTTGTATTAGAAACCTAAATTAGATTTTAATGTTATTTTTTGAATGGCTATAATGTTACTCAAAAATTCATAATTTCATTCCAAAGTTTTTTTATGTGATGCTATGAATAGGAAGGTGCCTTCAGTATTTTTGGTACAATTTGGCTTATCCCCCTTCCTCCAGTTCATCACAATCTTGGATTTTATCACCCATAAATATTTAGTTACAAATATCTTTTTAAAGAATAGTACATAATCTAACAAAGCAGAGTGAAAGAATAATAATAGATTTAATAGTGATTATAATCAAACTAAATAAATATTTCTGAACAAATACAAAAGTACAATTTTATAATTATTACATTTGCCTTCTGCCTTTTGTAATTATTACATTGCTCATTTGCATTATATTACAGTTTACAATATGTATAAAATTTTAGTCTGTGCTGTAAAAACATTTTTAATTTAGGAGCTCGGAAATGTTTTATGGGGAGCAGAATTTAATTAAAAGAATTTTGCATATACCCAGGTTAAATTCTTTGTATATGATTTACACTCATGTCCATAAATTAAGGATAATTTGGAGTCACGCGGAAATCAAACTCTAAAATAAATATATCACCTGTAAAATCATTACACACATCTTCAAGAATCATATGCAAATTTCAGAAAGTGACCAGATGACACCGATGGTATGTCACAATGACGAGAGTGATATATAAGGAATACAGGTAAAGAAGTAAAATTGTTCGCAGGTGCTTTATAAGCATTTCAGTGCAATAACCGAATAGTTATGACACAAAGAACGCATTTGGATGATTTTTTACGTGGTAGAATTATCGGCCATCTGGAATGTGGGCGTACCCAACTGAAGTATCAGACGAACTTGGAATTGCCCAGAGTGTCATCTCCAGGCTTTGGAAACGATTTCAAGATGATGGTAGTGAGTAGACGTTATAGCACAGGTCGCCCCAGAGTTACAACGCCGAATGAGGACCGGTATTTGGCAGTTACTGCCAAAAGAAACAGGCAGAGCACAACCTCAGACCTGTCTCGTCAGCTCTCTTCAGCCACTGGTACGACAATTTCAAGGCAGATCGTGTCCAGACGCTTAGGACAGATTGGTCTATATGCTCGAAGACCTGTCAGATGCGTTCCACTTACTGCAATTCACTGTCGCCTGCGGTTAGCCTGTAGTAGAGAGCATGCATTGTGGACACCGCAACAGTGGGCTATGATTGTGTGATGTTTTCCGATGAGTCCAGGTTTAGCTTGCAGTCTGATTCTCGCCGTACTTTCATATGGAGAGCTCCAGATACCCGTTATTACCAAAAAAACATCACTGAACGACACCGTTACGGTGATGCAGGAATGCTCGTTTGGGGTGGAATTATTCTGGAGGTGGAATTATTCTGGGTTACAGAACTGACATGCATGTTCAAATTGGAACCATGACAAGCCACATCTATCGGGACGTCATTCTGGAACAACATGTATGTTTGTTTCGGGGCGCCATGGACACACAATTTGTGTTTATGGATGACAACGCCCGTCCTCACCGTGCAAACATCGTAAGCGAATGCCTTCAATCGGAGGATATCACCCGTATGGACTGGCCACCATTCTCACCGAACTTGAATCTAGTAGAGCACGTGTGGGACATGCTTGGCTGACGAGTTGCAGCCCGTCCAACTCCTCCTACATGTCTACTGGAACTTCGGAGAGCATTGCTTTTTGAGTGATGTAATATCCCCCAAGATCAGATCGATAATTTGATACTCAGCATGCCTAGGCATTATACGGACTGTATTGCATCGTCTGGGAGACATGCAATGTATTAACAATCATACCAACCATGTAATATTGGTTTTTTGTAAATAGGTCTTTTTTTGTAATTTGCTTCAGGGAGAAAAAATTGCTAATTTTTTTAATAATATCAAACATATAGCATCTTTTTTTGCTCTTTACCTTTTGTTTTATAAATAAGCTTTACAAATAAGTCAAATTTGTTTTGCTTCTAACTCTTCCTTTGCCTGATTTTACATTATCCTTAATTTATGGACATGAGTGTATATCAGATAGCTCTTTAAATACTGCCATCTAGATTAAGAAAGTTGTACTTCTGAGTCAGTTTGAAATGGTCGAAATTCAAATCATACTTGCCTTCAGTCTGAAAATATTATTAATACTTCAACAACTGTCAATCTACCTTCAACAGCATTACCTACCTATATTTTGATCATGATCTGTTTTCGAAAGCATTATATTCATTTCTCGTCTAATACTGCCATAAATCTAGCCTGTGATATTCTTTTTTGGGATAAACAAAGTTCCATTGATCTCAACAGTTAAATTTGGATCTATTGTTTTATAGCTTAACTTTTTTGTTAGTGCATTGATGTATGTTTTTTCCTACCAAACTAATGTCTTATTATATACTTCTTGTACTAATAAATATCAAATTTTCATAATTAAGCTTTAATAATTTTGGAAACAGATCCAAAACAGTTAAAATATATCTACAACAAGAAAATGATTGTTTAAATCATGATCCAAAAATAGTCTTTTGGCCATCAAGAACAGATTGGTATTTATTGACTTTGCTTGAGAATATGATATCAGGTTAGCACTTTGTTTTGCAATATTCACTTTGCTTGGCAACACAAAATTAAGTGGTGGTTTTGACTGAAAAGTTTAAATGGCAAAATAAATAAATAACTTTAAAAAGCATGCTTAGATTAGAACAAAGAGAAATTCAGGTAATAGCTAAATGATAAAAAATGTAGCTCTTAGTGCCATCTGTTAAACTGAAAGGGGTGTTGGTGAGGAACTTTGAGAAACAAATTTTTTAAAAGCTGATGATAAGAAAGTATTAGAAATTTTATCATTAACCAGATCCGAGAGATTTTGATAGATGTGGATCACTTCCATAAAATGTTTGGACATCATGGATGTATTTTACATTTATAAAAATATTTTCATTCTGGTTAATGATCCGATTTCTGCTGAGGAATATAACTTTAGTGTTCTTAGCTTAATCTTTTTCATCTTGTGCTTACTGTTGTCCAGCTGTGATGTTACTTCTTCTGCTTCAATTGATTGCTGTTAATACATGAAAAACTACATTTATAGTAATCAAATAAATGGCTTTCCTTTTAATGTATGTTCATAATGCTGGGTCAGAAATAAAGAACAGTATCAACTAACTTCTCAACCTTTATGTGACATCTCCATCATCATCATTTTATATCTTACAATTTAAATTTTTATCAATAATTTAAAAGTATTCATATTCTTAAGTTTGGATTTTACAAGTTTCAATTAGTAATGTATTTTTTTGTAAAATGCATTTATGTATATATGTAAGATATAACAAGATATGATAGCTGCTTTAAGAATAATTGGCGACCTGAAAATTAACTATTCTAGATTTAGTGCTGTTCCCTTAATTCATCTGTTCTCCCAAATTTGAGATCCTTCCATGTTATATAACAAACTCAAAATTAACCAATCATAGCTTAGCAATACTTTGTGCAACTATCTAGTATATATACTACTTCGTGAGGCAATTACGTTACTTCATTCCTTTCCCTAGCTTCCGCCACTGCTAAAATATCCCCGCTACTATGCCCACTTGCCTAAAATGATGCTGTATTCCTGTAGCTGCGTATATAAGAAATTATTATAATTGTTAATGATCAAAAAGTGTATTGCCTACGAAGAATTATTGTAATGTGCCTAGAAATAAAGATGGTAATTAGCTGAACTTCGTTTCAAATTAACATACAAAAAGTAAGAAATTTAAAACCCATTCTATATAAAGACACAAAATGAGTGAAATTCAAGTAAAGGTGAATAAACATAAATTCAATGTTGTAATAGTTGTTTTCTAAAAGTCAATTTACTATTAAAAGTCTTGGATGCCGATTCTTGCACAGTTCTTTAATGAAATGGGTGCAGTCTTCCTGCCCACAGTACCTTGTGCACAATATTTCTACTGTCATATAGCTTTCTGCCTAGTGTTCATGTGTTCAACTAAGGATCTGCTTCATTTCTTCTCAGTATTGTAGTGTGACAGTGTTAGACTGCCATTAAATCTGCCTCCAACATTGTGAAAATTTAATGTAAAAAAATGTTCTAGCATTGCACAGGCCATCTTCCAGCTTGCAAAATCACATTGGCATTGGGATGATAGTACAATGAGTAGTGACATGCATATGACTCACAATTTGTAAAGCATTTCATTATGAGTATTATCAAAGCATGAAAGCTTGCTGTTATCTGGTAACTTCCAGGTGCCACCTTTTTATATGAGCAGAATGATGATTGTTTATTTGCATATTCCATAACTATGCAGTTATTATCAGTCATTTTGTTATTTGTGTACTGGAAGTGTTGTCATATTTATTCTTTTTATTGAAAATTGAAGATTATAGAAACAGTTCTTTAGATCATTTTCTTTGTGATCAAACTGAGTATTCTTGCCTTGCAGAATTTATGCAGTCTTGAGAAGACACCCTATACAGGGTGTATCACTACAGCGGTGACAAACTTTCTGGAGAGATAGAATGCACCCCAGACAATGGAAAATCACATAGCAATGCATGTTCAGAAACACTTTCCTTGGCGCGGTAGTGACAACACAACACATAAGAAAGGAAGGACACAGACAGTGAGACAAAACATATTTTGTTATGTTTAGGTCAGCAGAAACCAATAGAACAAAAACAAACAACAATTATCATTAAAGAAGGTGTTCGAAATTACAACCCCAGACCGGGATGCAGGCCTCACTTCTCCGGCACATGGAAGATTGCATGGGAGATGCATCAGGATCCGGATCATAATTTTGAATACCTTCTTTGATGAGGATCATTGTCTCTTTATGTTAATTTTTCTTTTTTTTTGCTGTACTCTGAATAATAAACATGCTTTCTCACTCCATTCGTGTCCTTCTTTTCTTGATTTTTGTGTTGTTACTACCGCACCAGGAAAGCATTTCCGACCATGCATTGCTATGGGATTTCCTTTCATCTAGGTGTGCTCTCTCTCTCTCCTGAAAGTTTGTCATCGCTGTACTGATACCCCTTGTATATATATATATGTGTGTGTGTTTGTGTGTATGATAAAAATTCTGGATCTGGCACTGAAGATGATAGTAATAGAGCTGGATGACTTTACATCAGTTATTTATTTTTGGTGTAGCATTTTTGAAGCATGCATATTTATAGCATTGCAGTTATCGAAAAAAGAGTCAGCAGAGTACGTATTAATTATATAGAGGACGGCATAAAAAGAGCATGATTATGTTACAGATGTTAGATTAAAACGGGTGAATTATCTTTAATTAAGGGACATAGTACTGCTTTGCTTAAAGGTTTGGTTTGAAAATTATTGGATAAAAGACTTTACTTTGACATTATATAAATATCTCTAGTACTAGTATTTTATAAAAAAGCATATGATAAGCATTCATTCTGAAATAAGGCATATAAGCAATACATATTTTATGTTCATAAGGGGAAATAATCAAATTAAAAAGACTTCAATGGCTATTACAAATTAAGTTAAAATTATTTTACATATATATATATATATATATAAAGTGAGAGAAAATTTTTAATTTTGAGTGCAGTATGACCTTTTGTCAGGCTTTTAATATGCTGCTAATAATTTTTTTTTTTATTTTGACTATTTAATTTTAAATAATATGTTTTCTCTTTCTTATTAGTGACAGGTCTATTTTAATCATTTGAATGAAAAGTGATATATCAAGGACTAAGCATTTTAAGTAATAAACATCAAAATGAGAAATGTTAATTTGAAATTTTTAAATGGACTCAATACATAAATATATGTTTTCTTTAATACTGAGATATCAGTATATGATCTATAAAGAATTAGGGTACAAATATGGGAGAAAATGTTTTAGTGAAATACAACAAGTATTTGTTCCTCGACTTGATGCAACACAGGATCATTTATTAATTCGGATCTGTACTAGTATTATATACCAACAAAATAACTGTTATTTACCTTTTATTTTTCATTAAATCAGAAGCATTTCATGTTTTATTAAATTTAGGCAAAATTTAACCTCTGGATATTAATTTTATAATAAAACTTCTAATTCTAATTAAAAGTATAGAATTTTAAAATCAACTCAAACATCGCCTCCTTTTAAGAAGAAACACATGTTTGGTACTTATTATATTATTAGGATTATCATACTTCACATTTGGTATGCACAGTTCCTATTTTAAACTCCTTGCCCATGTTTGTATCATAATCAGTTCAATCTTACATTATATCAGATCTGTAAAATCTATGAAATGTCCATATTTTTAGCTAATAATGTAATTCTGTCTCATAAAAAAAATTCAAAATGAAATAAATAGTGCCCTAGATATGAATTCGAACTTATCCAAACTAGAATACTTATCCTATACTTTAAATCAAACCGATGGATAGAATTTAGTGATTTAATAAGAGCAAAAAACAAATATTTTAATGAACCAAACAACTAAAACTTTTCAAAAGTATAATATTGAAAATAAAATTGTAATACATTGTACAAGTTCACAAATACAAATATTAGGAAGGAGTATGAGAAGACAGTAAAATTGATATTCATTCATTTTCATGCAAAACTATAAGAAATATGTAGATAACATTTAAGAAATAAGTACTGTTCATGCTTGTATAGCAAGAACCGCTGATCAACTGTTTTTTCTTGGAAATGACTCGAATTGAGTATTTTCATATTTTTTTAGTGATAGAAAAAAGCTGAAAGAATTTCTTAAATTTGCAGACACTGAGTGCCATATAAAACTGCTATGCTGAGTAGTAAAGTTTTTGCTACCTGTTGTGCTCAGAATTTTTTTCTTTAAGCAAGCTAATAATTTGTTTCATTTCAACTATTCACAGATTTTTTATAAATTCACTTAATTTATTATTAACCTTATTTGTTCATCACAGCTTTCACATTTTTCAAGAAACTACGCTAGCTTTGGGAGGGGGAGGGGAATGAAACTTTGGATACTGATGTAACTTCGCAGTCCAAGGAATTGATGAAATTAACTCTGTAAACTGATTAATAATGACACAGCTTCATAGAATGTTTTTTCTTCCTAAAAGCAAAATGTTAGTATTAAAGAAATGTGTATTTGACAATAAACATACTTTGTAGTTATTATTAACAATGGAAATATATTACTTTCGTCCAAGTTTTGGCATGGAACTTGGCTATCAGATTTTAGCTGTATTACTGCAGTCAAAATTTTTAATCACAGTACTAACAACAATAGTACTTGATTTGTATTTTGATTGAATCTGCGTTTAAGAATTATTAAAAATCCATGTTCAAATGGAAATTATTTAAGAAAAGATTTAGAATGAATTTAACCACAAAAATTAATTGTGTACATTATTTTTTTTCATGCTGAAAATTCCTGCATACATTTGCTATTTTACAATGAAATTTAAGCACACAATGCAAAATCACTCCGATAGTTCATGTTAAGTTCTGAGCTTACAACCGGACAGCCAAGATAATATATGAGTATCAAATATTTTGTAAATACAATATGTTCTTGCTTAGTGGAAAAGATTACCTTTATCAGTTGTACTTAAAATAAGAGGGTTTTTTTTTTTTTCGATATTAATGTCAATTTGAGGTAAAATTTTTCCAAAATTCAAATTAATATGTTTCTCTTTTACATAGTTATATATGTATATGAAAACTGATATTTATTAATTTTCTATAGATGTGAACTTGAATTAGAGATATTATTTAGAGAGTAATTGAGGCAAGATATGTTATCTTCATATTTTTTTTTATATAAAATGAGTAAGTATAAAATTTTTGTATGCTTGAGTTCTGGCACATATTTTCTATGTTTTTTGTATTAAAAAAGGGAGAAAAATGTATTCAAATATAATTTTAATCTAAGGAGAACTGAATGTTTTAAAATTTCCAAAATTTTAAATTATTCCTAATGTTTCTTTTCTTTACTAGTAAAAGCTATATATTTTCAATAAGAATTATTTTTATATGAAAATTTTCAAAACATTTTGTGTTTTCATATTTTTCGATTTAAAGCCACATATTTTTTTACGGATTTTCTGAAGATGGTATATTCTTAATGCATTTCAAGATTTTATTTTTATTCCAGTTTCAGAGTGGTATTTATTCAGAAAATATCATTATTATTTTTTTAATGCCTAAAAGTAGATATTTTAATTTTCACTTTGGAAAAAAATCACATCTCATCAAAATAATAAGTGTTACCAAGTCATGCATTACAATAACAAATATATATGAGCCATACTGTCTGTGTATAGGAGATTTATACTTGATATGCACTCAAGTCTAAATTTATTTTTACATACCCCAAAACAATAATATTCAATTAAATACCCAATGGAGGTGACCCATTTTTTCAGGAAATGTATGAAAGACGACTAATTAGCACTATCATATCCAAAGTGATCAAATGGTTTCTGATACAGAAATACATAAATGGAGTGTTACATCACTTGATGATGAATCAAGATCTTTGTGTAAAGTGAATATCTGAGTAAATTTCTGCAGTATAGCTTTTTTTTTTTAAAATTTTATTACAGTGTAAGGACTCGGAATATTTTGTTATTGTCTAAAATATCATGTGGAATAATCTGTGAGGGGGCAAATCATCAGGCATTTAGAAATATGTCAGGCAATCATGGAAGCAGTGAGACATGAATATTTCAAGATGGACAGTCTCTACATTATGGAAATAATTTCAGAACTCTGGAACTCTTGTAAGGAGGCCTGTAAGGAGAACAGTGTCGTAGATGAATAACAACTCTTTCTCAGTATCTATATCTGGTAATAACTGTCTATCTTAACAGGAAGTCTGCTTCTCGGGAGTTAAATTCAGAGCTTACAGTGGAACTGTTGTACCATGGCAAACTGTATTCAGAACACTTAATGAAAATCGCCTTTATGCCAGGAGGCTGTCTGTTTCACTGATGAGTTGAAGTTTAATTTAATATCTGATTCTAAATGTGTTTATGTCTGGAGGGAGTTAGGAATGTGAAATCTTCTGTCGAATGGTATGGAATGTGACTGAAATGCATATGTGATGATTTGGGGTGGAAAAATTATCAACGAACATACTCCTCTACATGTTTTCGACAGCAGATCTGCCAGTAGCCACATATATCAGAATGAAATCTTAGAACCTTATTTGTGACTTTTCAGAGATATGTATGAATCTGACCTTTTATTTATGAAGGATAATGCTCGTCCATATTGAGCAAACTTTGTTGACAAAGTCCTTGAAAGTGAAGAATTGAGTGAATAGTTATTGCAACAAAACCTCCTCATATAGAACTTACTGGACTACGGTGGAAAAGCAGTTGCGCACAGAAATTCTACTCCTAGAGATGTGAGTGCCCTAAAGACCACATTTCTGGAGAAGTGGAGCTTAATTCCCCAGACTGTAATTAATAATGCTATAGCCAGCATGAAAATGTTTTGTGATATGTGTATACATGTCAGGAGAGTTCACATTCCATATTAAATTCATAAGCCTTAATTGTTTTCCTGAACTTTCCTTGTAACATATTATTATCATTTTTATTATTTTATGAGACAGTTTAATATCATACCTAGCTTTCTTACATTTTTTCCTGTATATTTATGTGTTATGAGGTTATGCATCATTTCACAAAAATTCATAAAATTATAGTTCACAGTTTCTTAGAAATCCATGATTTAATGCATATAAAAAAATTTTGGACATGAATGGATAATTATTGTTAATCCACTAGTTATATCTAGAAGCAGAAGTATTATTAATTAACTCAGCTAGATCTTTATTTCCATCTTTGTAACACTTGAAAGTGGGTGTTACGCTTTTCATTATGCTAAGAAAGACAAAAATGGTATGCTTTCTAAATAGAAAGTATTTCCAGCATGTGAATCGTAGTATCTAGTACTCGTATAAAATCTTTATGTAACAGCTTTTTAAATGAGTGAACATTAGCTGATATATAAGTGTTGCTAGCTTACAAAGTTTATAAATAAGAAATATGCCCTTGATTTCTGGTTTCTTCATTATTACTACTGTTTTAGATATGTTGCACATATATAACAGAAAATAAACAATTAATGATTACTTTCAGTTTAAAAGCATTTAAAGACCTGCATATTAAAATATATAAAACATGTGCAATAAAGCTGTGTGTAAGTTACCATAATTGAACATTTTGAAATTGTATATAATCATTTCAAACTATATTTTTAATCATTTTATGATCAGTATGGCATTTCCTGTTCAGAGTTGCCAACTTCCCCGATTTCTGACTACACTCCCACCAACCCGATTTTTAACATATTTCTCCCGACTTCTCTTATTCTTAATTCTTCGCTATTTGCCCCCAAAATGTCACTTTTAGCGTCTGAAAGCGTTTGTTTTCCTGCAGAAGCATATAAAATAAACCGAAGTCATTTCATCACTGAGATATGGCGTGTTTCTGCTTTTTGTATGAGAATCCGAAACACGTGCCCGAAAACGTGTCTACAAAATATAAGCTTTCCCAAAATAAAAAAAAATTGCTTGACAAGGGACAGATCTTCTGATTATTGTAATTTTATCTTAGGGAGAACGGATATTTATATTTTTGTCTTCGGACCTTGACAAAGTTTTTGTTTTTTGATGCACTCTATTTTGCCATCGTACGATGTTCTTAACGCAATTGCACAGTGCAGAATTACACTAATTCATGTTTTGCAATCAATGATTAGTGATCTGGTTAATGTATTTAATGATTAGGGAAACTGATTAGAGTATTTTTATATTATTAGAAGGTGCGAGTAATAAAACTGCTTTTTTCCCCCTTACATGTAAGTATTTTTGCATTTAAGAAATAATAAATTTCAGATATTAACTAGTTACCGTTTAAATTTAAATCAAAATTAAAAATATATTTTCCTTCTACATATTTTTATTATTTAAAAAATCTTTTTGTCACTGAGCAAATTCTCCAAATTTCTTAAAAAAAAATCTGATTTTTTACTGTCGTAGGTTGGAAAGTATGCATGTTATATGCGATTTTTACTCTTAATGCAGGCACCATGCAGTGAATAGTCACTGTATTAAAAATAAAAATTTGTAATTCAGTGAAATTTGAAAAGTATATTTTTCTGGTGAAATTTAACATCATATAATGGAATGAAGCCACCCAGACAGTACTGACCAAGTTTTCAATGTAAACAACAACAAACAGTGCTTCTACCGGAATTGTGAATTCTAGTTCCGGTATAATGTTTCTCTAAGGAGTTTTGTAGTTTTTCAAGCTATAATTTCTAATTTTAATTTTATATTTCTGCCCCATATTTTTTGCTTAACGTTTTATTTATAAGTTAACCTCTGTTTTTTAGTAGCGACGAATATTGCTATATTTAATAATAAAGAATAATTTTAATTCAAAGACTGCCAGATTTGTTTTGTTATCACTACTTTGGCGACTTTTTTAATTTCCTGAGATTCTGACATTCATAGTATCATTAAACAGGTTTTGGGGATTAAAATAATTCTTCCTTGTATGTCTTCCTATATAAGTCCATAAATGACTTTTTAAAATAGTATGTGTTGTATATATATTTCTATTCCATGCTGCTTAATTGAATTCATTTATTCTATGAATGTGTCATTTTTATTACAGATAAGGTTCATTTATTCTATGAATGTGTTGCTTTTATTACGGATAAGTTTCATTTATTCTAGTAATGTGTTAGTTTTATTCGTCCTGCACGAATACATAAATGCCTTCTTAATATGCTATGTTTTGAAGATATAGTATTTCAATTCCATGCTAATTAATGGAATTCATTTACTTTAAGAATGTGTTATTTTTACTTCAGGTAAGTTATTTTTAAAGGTTTTTGTCGCCTATAGTGGTGTTTGCGAGTCATTCTTCTAATTTTTGAGAGTGATAGTTGAACAATTTTATTTTTGTTTAATCGTTTATTTATTTTTCTTGTAGTTAACAACAATCCGTTTTCGAATAAGAAATTTCTTCTATTTTGATATTTCATATACTAATAATACTTTCCTATGTACTCTCTTAAAATATTGCGACTTTCATAAACAATACTATGTGCATACTAAGACTAATAATTATAATTAAAATATATTAAACAAATGCTGAGTAAATTTCAATTAGTGTATTGAAATCATTTGAATTCCTAAAATAAACAATATAACATGAAAAAAAAAAGCATCGGCAAATAATATTTTCTCCAAAAAGTGGTCACATGAATGTAAAGCTTTTTAAGATTTTAATATATTTAAAAATTCCTAGATGTTTAAAAACTGAAAAAAATTTCATCTGAAGATCATACAACAATATGTGAATTCTTACAAAATAATGGATCATTAGTGTCCTGGAAATAATAGCATAACGTCAACAATCTCAATAGGCGAAAATCGTCGCCAAAGCATCGCCAAACACCGCTGCTTTCTTCATAATTCTTGTCAGAGATCCTTATGATATATGTTTACATATCCATTAGTATGGTATAAAATGCTTATAAATATTCTGTCAATAGATGGTATTATAGATTTGGTTTTTATCATTTAACCATACCCTCCAATTTCTTTGTTGCCCGTCATGTAGACACCCGTTTCTTTTTCATTCTTGCAGGAGTTATGCTTAATATTAAGATCTTTAGTGCTTCAAGTTTACTAATATTTTGTTGATTCGTGTTTGTTATTGATTTCTTTAGAAATTATAATCCTGCTTATTGGTAATTAATAATAAAAGAAACTATATATTCTCATCATTTTCTGTACATTTTAATCATACAATTATTTCTGTATCTAAATAGATTTGGATTTATTGAACTAAACTTTTGTTACACCCAATTATCCCTCAAGTATGTGTGTATGACATGCTGAATGCATTATTTTCAGATTCAAAATATATACACAGAGAACACTATCATGATGACAAAAGTGGTAATTTAACAACATAAATAACAATGGCATCAAATATCACCTCCCTAAGACAACCATGTCCATAGAAAATTTTTTGTAGCAGCTGTGTCTGGCTATCTTACAGAGGGTTCATTGTATTTTGTGATTTAAAATTAATTAACTCATTGTGATACTGATGCAATTTATGGTTACTAATATTTGTATTCAGCTGTTTTTCTGTGTTAGTTCAAACAACCCAAGTTACTGATCAAAAAGCAAAATCTTATAATTGTTACTTATATTATTAAAAATTTCAAAATGGCTTTTGGAAATTTTCTTCCTTACATAATGATTTGCACTTTTGTAAAAAAGTTTTCACAAGTTGGCCTTCTTACTATGGGCAAGTATTGAATTTTGTTTCCAGAACAATTTCCAGTAAATTTGTTTAGTGTTAAAAATCACTTCTATTGCATATGTACATCTTTTTACAGTTTTTTTAATACTTCAGAAATTCCTTTTCTCATGCCATGAGGCGTGTGTAAAATAAGCTTATTTCCTTGTATTATCATTAAGCCATTCAGAAGAAGCCTTTTTTCAACAATGGATTACTGAAACTTACGCTGTATCTTTCAGTTAATTAGAAAATAATTTTGGATAATAAAATAAATGTATTATAAAAGTATATTATTAAAATGATATTTTTAAAAAATATAATTAAATTAATGAATTAGAAATCTCGGTAATTTAAAGCAACCCTTCGTTCTTCACCTACATATTCATTTCCGATACCCATCATAGTAACTTGTCTTTTAATTAGTCATTATTCAGCAAAACTTTTCTATTTGAAAATTCTGTTATCAGATACAAACATCTACCAGCTGCGAAATACATAGCTCTCTTTGTACTGGATTCCTGTGGCTATTACTGGAAGGCTAGAGGATGTATAAGCAGTAAATAGGCTTCCTTATTCTCTGTTTGTCATTTAGTGTGTGTGTATTTGATAGTGTGTACACACACACACACACACATATATATATATATACTTTTGTCTACCATTGGAAATAAAAAAATATGCATTACAAATCATTATTAAGTACATTAAGGCTGTTTACATCTTTCATTCCCAAACAAATATTCAAATTAAATATATTAGGCAATTTGTGTTTATCTACATTTGGTGTTTCATGATGTTTTTGTTGGCTTTAATTTCTCCAAGTAATTTAAATATGAGGTTGTTTAAGAAGCCATTTTTTATCCATTCATTTATTGAAATATTTACGTTTATTACTTCTTATATATTAATATTTACATTTATTATTTTTTTTCATTAGATAAAGAATTTTATATATGTTACAATTTATGGTATACTTATAGGCTTGTATGTATGTAATATGAATCTTTTTTTTTTAATTTTCCAGAAGGAAAAAAAAAATTCTTATCCTCTATTTGTGATATTATCTGATTGTGTGTTTGGCTCTAGTGTAGAATTGGGTTTTTGATGGGCGAAACATTTTGTTCAGTTTTGGCGATGAACCCCATTTCTGGTTATCATAAGACCTTTACTTGGATTTAGCTTCTTTATTTTTTTAAGTGAAAATAAATCGATGTGTACATGGACAAAGTCAAGGCAATGTGCAATGACTAGTTTGTGCAATTCTCTGATGTTTTTACAAGTGAAAATAGGTTGATGTGGAGTTTGTGAAATTCTTTGACTTGTTAATTTGGTTCTGTGCAGCGGCCATCTTGAAATTGTGCCTTCCTGGCATCAAAAAAGAATCGCCAAAAAAACAAGGGGTACCCAATTGTAAACTTTTACCGTGTCTTTTTCAAAATAAACAATCTGATGGAATGAAAAAATTTTGGTCATTAAAACTTTTTAATCACTGCTGTTTATATCCACTTTCCTTTTTCCACATAATTACGATTTTGAGCAGTCTGAAGGTCTTCAAACTTTGCTTCACAGAAATTTTAGATCCAATACAACTCCTCTAAAATTACAATTTTAGAGGTTTTTCTGAATTCACAAATTTGAAGACATGGATAGAAAAGCCACAATTTTTTCAATGAAATAGATGATAAGCACAGCTCTGTTTTTGTTGTATTTTATGCATGTATAAATTTCTGTCCGACTGTTTATTCTTTAATTCTACAAGACACAATCAATTAATACTTGTTTCTAATATAGAATTTTAGCATTAATTATATATATAATAACATGAGTAAACTTTTTTTTAAAATTGAATTTTAGCATTATTAACAATACTTCGGCACTATGAAATGAGAGTTTTTTCTTGACTTTTATATTCCAGTACTATACGAATTGGTCATTGATTTACATCTATAATAATAATAATAATAATAAAAATGCTTGTATGAGTTTAAAAATGTTTTTGAAAATGCAATAAACCACAACTGATTTTTTGCACGAAAAATGCGAAACTTCCTGTTGAGTTTTTTTAGCATTTTCAATGTAACTGTATAGATTATTCCTTAAAAATGGAAATATCAGAAATAGATGTCAATATCTAATGTCTTCTACATTAATTTTCAAAGATAAAAATGTGAATATCTGAGTGGAGTTAAGAATTATATAAAGATCTACATGATGCTAGGATTCCATGATGGTCAATCCACCACACTGGAAATATTAAATCAAACAATAAATACAGGAAAAGATTCAGTAAGATGACATACCTTCTTTTGAAACAATAAATTTGACTGTAGTTGTTCCATATGATATATTTATTATACAATACCCCAAAATCTTGGTAAATAACTTTCTAAACCAAGTTTACAGTGTAAAAAAAGTAGTGAAAAATGTAGCACTCATGTAATTGGGCTATGTATACATAAAAATTACAAGTAGTGTTACAATTGTTTTTACTTTTACTGCCTATTACAACCGAATAACTACAAACAACAGAAAGAACAGGCAGTGTCAGTACAACTGGATGATCCTTTTACAGAGTTGCTACTTTGAATCCTGCATAACGGTTTCCCTGGTAACAAATATGCTATTAAAGTCTGTACCACATTCAGTTCTGAGTGCATTAAATATTGTATTGGTTATACACAGTCCAGTCACATTAATGTGACCACCACGTACTTTCCATGTCAGAGTTAAATAACCAATCACAGAAGGCAGGTGGCAGCACAGTGCAGTTGAGCGTATATAAAGGGTGTGTGAGGGCTTCGGAAAACATTTCAATCGTTGGCGTAATGCAGAAACGAAGCGATTTATCCGACTTCCAAAAGGGCATGATCATTGGCTTTCGGGCCAAGGGTGGAAGCATTTCCGAAACGGCTGAGTTTGTGAACTGTTCGCGTGCCGCCGTGGTAAAAGTGTACCGTGCATGGCAAAATGGGACTGTCCAAAATCAGCGACGTGGCAAATGTGGTGCACCACGGGCCATAGATGACAGAGGCGAACGACGGTTGCGGAGATGCGTTCGGGCAGATAGACGGGCTACCGTTGAGCAACTGACCACCAAAATGAACCAAGGGGCTACCAAAAGTGTCTCCCAAAGTACTATTCAGCGAACATTGCTGCGTCTGGGCCTCCGAAGCAGACGCCTGGTTCGTGCACCTATGCTGACTGCTGTTCATCGACGGCGAAGGCTAGAATTTGCACGCCAGTACAGCAGCTGGACGTCCACTGAGTGGCGACAGGTTGCGTTTTCGGATGAATCGCGTTTTATGCTCCATCGGACAGATGGACGTTGGCGTATAAGGCGTGAAACCTCTGAAAGGAACCACCCTGCAACCATTGCCGGAACGGTCCAAGCTGGAGGCGGGAGCATTATGGTCTGGGGAATGTTTTCCTGGCATTCTCTAGGTTCACTGATCATTGTGGAAGGCACAATGGATCAATACAAGTACGCATCTGTCCTTGCGGACCATGTTCACCCCTACATGCGCATTGTTTTTCCTCAGGATGATGGCATCTTCCAGCAGGACAATGCGAGGTGCCATACAGCTGCCAGGGTACGTGCGTGGTTCGAAGAGCACCAGGATGAGTTTACCGTCCTCCCCTGGCCAGCAAACTCACCTGACTTAAACCCAATCGAGCATCTGTGGGACCATCTCGATCGAGTTGTTCGCGCCATGGATCCTCAACCGCGTAATCTAGCGCAGCTGGCCACGGCATTAGAGTCGGCATGGCTCAACATCCCAGAGAACACCTTCAGGGACCTATGTGACTCTCTTCCTGCACGTCTCGCAGCAGTCCGCTCTGCGAAAGGTGGTTATTCTGGCTTTTGACAGATGGTCACATTAATGTGACTGGACTGTGTATGTCTTGCATGGACAATCAATGCAGCTGCAGCATTATTAAACAGAAATAAGTTATCTGGTTCTCAAATAAATGTTTCTGAACTAGGAAATAAATATTACTAAATAATAATATGTACTGTTTATTGAATTTTACAAAGCTATATGCTGTACTTTGAATTATTGTCAATTTTAATTGTTTGAAATCTGGTATTTGATAGTGGATAGTTAGTTTTTTCATTTAATTTACAGTGAAACTATTAAAAGTGTACACATACTAAAGTATTTCAAATATGATAAAATGCAGTATTTAAGGCTGTCCTAAAAGTAAGAAATTTATTATTTTATTTGAAAATGAGCATTACTGTATCCATGGCATGCAGGTCCCCAAGATTACTCTATTATCCACTCATAGGTGGGGGTATCACCTTTGCCAAAGGCTCTTTGTAGCCTGCTTTAGGTTTTTAACTAATTTAAATTAGTGGCCATCTACTGAAATGGTTTCTTTAAGGATATCAACCTTCATTCCAACTCTGTTATTTCTACGGCGAAGAAGGTTTAGTTGATCATACTTCTTAACAATTTTTTTACTTTTCTTTAATTTCTCTTTCATTATGAAGAGGTAGCCCTATGTGTTCGTCTTGGATAACTGTTTTTGAAGCAGACTCGAAAATCTGCTTCAAAGAGTTGGCTATATTATTTAAACTATCTTCTTCTAAATTCCAAAGGAGTGACTGAATTGATTGGTAGTTCGCATCGCACTGATTGATCAAATTTCGCTTTTTGTTCAATGTTTCATCTCCAGATATGGTAGGTACACAGTCAGATGTTCCACTCGAAGGATTTTCAGTTGATGAACATTTGCGTTTTCTGGTGCCTGGGATACTTCCAGAAACTAAATCTTCATCAACTTTGAAAATGGACCTTGAAAATATCCATTCTGCAGTATATTTCAAACTCCAGGTTGGAAACTTCACGTCAGCAAATACAATATGCTTGCACAGCAGTCGGTTTCTTCTGAAATCTAAACATGTGCACTGTCAGTAGTTTCTGTTCATCAAATGTGACAGAATAAACTGCATCATGCTTAATTTCAGAAGGAACTTTAAAGTAGCCATGTGACTTTTTTTAATGCTACCCGCATAAATCTCAGCAGCCCTTAATTTAGATTTTATGTGATCAATTAACCATTTTGGTTTATTGATTAAATAATTTGGTAACTGTTCATTGTATAACTCTTGATTGCGATAGCATATTCAGATTTTTTCTGACATAGATTCTGTATCTTTCTGGAAGAAATTTCTCAACCAAGATCTTAATTACTTCTGAAAGCATACAGTTTTTGTATCCCTGGAGATACCTATATTTAAGCTCCTCATTCAAGCATTCAACACCATTGTTCGAGTTTATGAATAAGTCATTTGGTTTGTAAGCCAAAGCCCATCTCTCAATTTCTTTGAGCCATGTTAATTCAAAACAATCCTTTACAGCTTTATACATATCCATGATTTTAATACCTGTATTGTTCAACCATTTCTTCTTGAGATGGAGCATTTGCTATAGCACGTAATTTACACAAAAGCTCATCTTTGGGAATCATTACATTCTTTTTCTTAGAAGCCCATTTTCACCATGCTTGTTCCCGATGGAAACTACATATAAAAACTTTAATTCTTATAAAGACACTTTCTAAACTTTTAATTTCTTCCATTGCAAAATCAACCATTCCATATTTTGATGTAACCTGAGGTGACCAATTTTTAATAATTAATAATGCTTCTTCTAATGCTCTGGTCGTTTCATTTCGAGTGATTATTATGCTTACTATTTGATAGTTCACATTAGTTTTAACAACTAGGAAATAAAGTGGGAGAGCATATTTACAGGTTCGATAAGTTGAATCGAGAAGAACAAGATTAGAACCATATCGTATAAATTTTTCATTTCTTCACTCTGATACACAAAAAAGCAGAATTAGTTTTGAATCTTTTAAATCATTTATCTCAGTACCATCACAGGTATTTTCAGTACATGGTCTAAAAAAAAAAAAAAAAAAACTGGAAGTATCCCAACTATTTATTAACATTTCAGTATTTTCTTGGTCAATTTATTGGTTCTAATATTGGATTTTGCTTGGCTTATTATCTTCCTTATTGCCTCCATTTCTGGATAAAATCGCCTGCGTGTTTTGTCCGTTTCTCCCAATTCAGTTGAAACATACATTTCTAATAGCTCTGAAATTTCAGTGGCATTGCATTTTCCATTCTGAACTTCAGAAGCTATGAAATGCCGCACTCTGGCATCTACAGGTTCTATTACCCCAGCCATGTTACCTATTGGATGATTTTGATGATCTTGGCTATTAGGTAAATTAAACATGAAAATTTCTTCACCATCAATACTATCTTTATTAGCTAGTTTTTCTTTAATTTTACGAGACATGATGAGTTTTCTTTTTGGGGTTGGCACTACCTGTAATTCAAACATATTTATCACGTTAAAATTTAGAAATTCCAGCACAGTTAGCTAAAACTAATCACTGATGAAGATTCAGTTTTAAAAATTTTCTGTCCATAGCAAACTATTCAAAAAAAGGGGGGGGGGGAGGATTTCTTTCTTTTAAAAAAAACTGTAAAAAGGATCTTCCATTTATAACAACAGATCAAATTACTTCTTCAGAAAAACATTACTGATGAAACTTCACATTGAACAACTTATTTCTAGCTGTAGCAAATTGGTTACAATACAACAAACATAAAAAGCCTGTATTTGTTGCACTGAAAACATAATTTTATTTGCATGTCAATTACTGAATTATTTATTTAGAAGAATATAACTGATAAAAGCCCTCTTTTGGTGGGGAAAAAACTAAAAAAATATGTCTAATAAAAAGACACAAAAAAGCATTTCTCTTTTTTACTTATGACTCTGAAAAGGACCTTTTGTTTATATGTCAAAAAATACAACACATTACTTAGAATACAATAGCAAGGCCCTTAAAAAAACCTTTTATTTATGGGTTAGACTATTCAAATATAGCAAAGTATACTAAGGGGCTGATAGCTTAAGGGAAGGAATGGCTTAATGTCAGACTTTCTATGAGAAACCTAGTTCATATATATATTAGAGATGAAGAAAACTACAAAATACACACATGCAACCAGCCGAATACTAATTCCTTACAGACCTCCACAGAAAAAATAACAATAACCATCATCATCATTATTAATTTGCTTAACTGAATCTTCTTTAATCTAGGAAAATTAGTAGTGTGCCATTTGAAGCTCTCTTTTTGTCTTTTAACTGTGCTCAAAGATTCGTGTATCAACACTAGTTATTGCTTTCTAAAAAAAAAAAAATAAATAAATAAAAAAAAACTCATGTTTCACACACGACGCAAAAGCTAAAAAAAATCAACAGTTATAACCAGAGGGCCCATGTAAACTTTACATTTAACAAAAATAAAAACACTACATAAAAAATTACATATCAAAAGTAGTCAAAAGTAATAAAAAGTAACATAAGGCAATTTACTCTTGGATAAGAGGAAAAGTTATGTCCCTGCAAAAATCTGTCAAATTTCCAATGATGAACTGAATTAATTTGTTGAGATATTAGTTGTTTCAAAACTTTTTTGACTGTTGCCATTTACCGTTAGGTTATACAGTCATATTTTCCCTCCCCTTGTTCGCTGCTCAAAATCTTAGCTAATTTGACACAAACTTTCTGTATCAGCAATTTTATGCAGAATGAATTTTCAAAGTCCCACCTGACCTGCTATCAATCTGATACTCAGCCAGGCATTAAAATCCAAACATTGTGCGAAGCGCGAGACATTGATGGATGCTTTGTACAAAATATGCATTCTCAGCACTCTCTCCTTCTCTTTTGAATATTTTGTGCCACCAAAACACTTGTGCTTTCAATAAAGCATCTAAGTTACAGGTTTTCTTGTAACACACTATGCATCTCAATCTTCCATTTTTCACAAAAGTTTACTGCATATGACTGCTTCAACAATTTTCTGCGTTTCGATCACTGTGCAGTCTTCAAATAATTATTCACTTTGCAAATGATTTGTACTTTGTAAAAGCTCAGAGCCAATAAATTTACATAATATTCCCTACAAATACACTGTTGGAAAGTCTGCCCCGATCCCTTCTAACTGGTGTAAGAAATTGGTCTTATTACTTTTTGTACATATCATATATTTGAGTAACATAGTTTTTAAAATCACACTCGGGCATGAGCAACCATAATCAGTGACTGGATCTCACTCATTTACGAGTGCTAGCAGCTGAATATTCAAGAAATATATTAACATTCTTTTGAATTTTGCATTAAAAAAATATAACTGCTTAGTTTTACCTCACAGTTTGATAGACTTTATCATAGAATACCTTCAATACTTAAAAAAAAAAAAAAAAAAAAAAAAAAAAAAAAAAAAAAAAAGACACTTTGAAACACAAAGTTAAATAAACTTTTACCTTAAATTGAGGCATCCTGTACATTCGCGTAACATTAATCACTGCTGGACAATTAACTTTTTTACTTGTCTGGTTCTTGGAATATGTTTTACCAAAAGCATGATCAGTCTGACACTAAAAGAAAAACATAAATACATATAATCCAAAAGGTGAAATTTTTGTATAATTTTTTAAATAAAACAATGTTATTTTACCTTTTCATTTTTTTCTTTAGCATATTTTTCCTTTTGATATTTATTCAGATCTTTTCCTTGATGGCAAACATATGTTTTTCTCCCAAAGTGGAAGTAGGGAATATCATCTAACCAGCATAATCGCAAATCTGGAGTTAGTTCAACTGCAAATAAAATTTTGATTTAGATCACTATCTGGTAAGCTTTGACTTTTTAAAGAAAGAAATCATAGAACTCTATAAAGATTATATATATTTAACTATCTCTATATACTACATACAATAGACACTGCTTAATATGTCACAGTTAATGTTATTGTTATTGAATTTCTGAAGTTCTGCTCTTTCGTATATGAAAACTTAAAAAATGCATCACTTACTGCAATCTACAATTCGATTAATATAATCAAAGTATTATAGAATAAATTTCTTAAATTGAAGTAACAAAATAATTTTAAAATGTATTACAATAACTGCCAAGTTGCAGAGAAATGTAACTAAATACAGAATTAAATTGATGAACAGCTTGTTTTTGATTTTAATCAACCCTTTAGAAATAAGGGGTTTTCTTCCGCAAAGCACCCGGTAAATGTGTAAACACCGCCAACATTGCCGATAATAGTTCAAACCTGGTAAACTCGTCAGATTCAACACATTCGTTTTTTCAAAGGTTGCAACCATTGCTCTTACATTGATTTTTGTTCAATTACCACCTTCGCTGTTCGCATTTACAGATTTAAACCTTTCTTCAAATATTTCTTACTATTTTTTCGGATTTCCACGTTATTTTTATAAATTTTTAACAATGAATAGATAGGAATATTTTCATATAATTAGTGAAGTTTTCGGAGACAGATGCTTGTTCGCGGAAGAAAATAATGGCGAGGGGGGGGGTGAATGATAATCGGAAACACGAATATTTTGATTTTTTTGAGCAATACATTTATAAAATAAATAAGTATGAGAAGAATGTAATTTATTACTAAAAAAACTTTCATGTAATCAGATAGTTGCAATTCAGTTTCTATTTAAAATGAGAATATTTGCTGATTTCATTTATGTGTTGATAATGGATTTTCATAGTTTTGGAAGTACTTTGAAATTACACAATGAAGATATAAACTATAAAAGTACTTTTTGATTTTATGCTTTTATAATTTCCTTAGAAACTGCACTGTTAAAAACAGGAATATATTGGAATTTTATAATATTGAAAGATATTCAAAGACAGATCCGAATTTTACTAATTTTTTCCATTAAATAGATAATCTCAACATAATAAAATAACTTGACATGAATTTTCAATAGCTATTGTTTTTGAGGGGCTCCAGTACAGTTCCCTGTTCTTTAAATGGGGATAAAAATTCCTGAAAACATCTACGCCAAAATTTTGCATTGACAAGTTCTCTTCCAACAAGGATCTCCTTATTATTAAAGTATTAAGATTATGGGTATAGAATTGGTCTATTAAATTTCAGAAACATTACGGGCTGTTCATAAATGAACTTTTACACTGAAGACTATAAACCATCCATAAACAAACTTTTACATTTTCTGAATTAAAGGAAATTTCTAATTTCATTGTTCATACCACAATTTCTTGTAACTTGGACACACACACACAAAAAAAAAAAAAAAAAAAAAAAAGGAATGGTGATGTTGCTTGTTAAAAATGAAAGAACTGTTATATGCATGTACAAGTGGTTGCCACAATTTGGTGCATTATGCCAAGCTTGTTGGTACTTTGGGCATAAAAAAAATTATGTCATTTTGTCCTGCATTAAAATTATTAAGGTGTCAATGGCTATTCTAGGTTACACAAAGCAAGGTAATGTACAGAAAGAGCTATCTGCCTTGATGAAAAGGATGCTTTCAGAAGGTCTTTCTATGGGAAATTGGGCTTGTATTCACATTATATAAGAGAAAAAACAGGAAAATTCCCATGCAGTTAGCCCATTCACCAGTATTTGTACCCGGATCAAATATCCAGGGTTCAGCTATCTTATATGCTAATCCACTGGTGCTGAGAGTCATAGACAATGTGATATCACACACAAGCTAAGTGGCACTGATTTATACATCACTAAAGAAATAAATACATTTTAGAAAACTTTCCTGTTTTCTAAAAAGTGTCAATATCTTCATTATTATAACTTCCTGATATTTCAATGCACATAATTTTATGGTGAACTATGAACTGAAAATAAAACAGAATATTTCCTGAATTGGTAGTGTTTGTGATAAAGCTAAGGAATGGATTTTCTTACACGCTGACTATTAAATGATTATATTTCAAATCAACATATTGCATTTATACAATAAAACAGGGTGAAAAATATAGTAGTCATCAACAAGTTTCTCATGAAACAATAATATAAATTTTCAAATCTAACACAGTATGTCTTGTTTAATGTTTAATATGGTATGGAATATTTTGTAAAGCATCAGCTATTTTAAAAAAACACGCAATAGCTGACAATAAGACTAAATAATAATAAAAAAGAACGCTATGACACGTTACGCTACAAAATTAAGAATATAAATGTCTATAAACATTCTTTTTTTTAACTTGAACCAAATCTCGAAACATCAATTAAATAAACGTCTATAAACTTTTTTTCTTTTTTTAACTTGAGCCAAATCTGGAAACATCAATTAGATCTTACGCAATAAAATTAATAAAGATTAATGTTGATAAGTGCTTGAGATAATCAAACAAAGCGTTTACATTCAAGAGGATTTTATTTACTTATTACATCTTCATATATAACTTACTCTTTTTATCGAATGATTTTCCATAATAGTAAACAAATTTTGTAACACTTTCTACTTCGTGTCTGCGAAGTATTTCTTTAAATTCGCTCCAAGATTTCGCGAAATGCATTTTTGGCCAAAGTTAATAAAAAACTAAAACTTACCGTTATCGATAAGAAACAACCTTATCGATGACACAAATCTGTCTATCGATGGTGAAAGGAAGGTCTGGGCCATCTGAAAAAGCGGCAACCGAAGAGTTCCCTTTCGATTGGCGAAAAATTTTATACAGTTTTGGCGATGAACCCCATTTATGCTTACCATGAGTAACTTGGTTTTAGCTTCGCGATTTTTTTTAAGTGAAAATAAATCGATGTGTACATGGACAAAGTCAAGGCAATGTGCAATGACTAGTTTGTGCAATTCTATGATTTTTTTTTAAGTGAAAATAGGTCGATGTTGGACACGGAGTTTGTGAAATTCTCTGACTTCTTACTTTTTGTTGTGTGTAGCGGCCATCTTGAAATTGTCCCTTCCTGGCGCTGATCTTGGCGTCAAAAAAGAATCGCCAAAAAACAACGGGCACCTACTTGTAAACTTTTACCTTATTATTGTATAGCAAACATATAAAACATTTAATAGTTCTTCTACAGCATACTTTGGATGCTATATGTACAACTTCGAAAAACCGTATTTTAAGAAAATTGAGTTTTAATGCAAGTACTTCAATATACAATTTTCTAATAATAAAGTGTATGGTATATTTACTTTCAAAATGATATATTAAAAAAGTATAAAGCCTAATAAATTGCATAAGCTTTGTTAGCATGAAACACATTAAATTTACCATACTATATGCAATACCATGACAGAACAATAGCCATATATTAAAATATATGTATCATTGCACAAATAATTTATTTTTATACAACAATTTCAATCATTTAAGCATATGATATGTATTATATAATATAATATTATGCATATTATTTAACATGGGTGAAAAAAACTTTCTACAACGTTCTTTCTATTAGTTTAAAGTAGTGAAATTGTACGCTAAACTGCTAAAATTTTATTTACAAATTAAAAACCACCAGCACAATAAACATCCCCATAATTTTTTATGAAGGTCTATGCTTCTGACATTTTTTGCTGCCTTTTAAGTTTCCACTGTTCCTAACAAGCATTTCTTTTCTGCATTATCGATTCTCTTGCTATCAATTTGTAAAAATCCTTCAATAGAAAACTTACTTCTAAAAAGCTGTAGCTTGTTTATTACGGTGTGCGGAAAAAATGTCACCCGGAAAAAAGGGAAACGGAAAGAAAGCCCCCGGAAAATAAGGAACGGAAAAAATGTCACCTGGAAAATAAGGAACGGAAAAAAAGGAACTCTAAAATCTCGTCAAATAATGTCGCCAGTCGGATTTGGGGAAACCTGCCAAATTCTTATTTAACCGGCAGGGTTATAGCGGGCTCTCTTGAGGGAGGTTTTAAGTGTAACACGTTGAGCTAGCTGCAGCCGAGCAAGGTCATTTCGATAGCAGGTTTTAATATTCTTTTCGCAAACTGCGACTAAATTTCATCTACAACGGTTTGTTATAATACTGCTTTTAACGCTCAGTTATGCGACAATCCTTCACCCCTGAACCACAGTTTAAGGCTATAACTACATGGGGTACGAGGGGAACAATCACTAATGACCATGACGAAGATTTCCCTATTCTGCAGGTATGGTTGTTATGATAAAACTTTTATCTCCCATCTTGGCGATATTTCTAAACATCCCTTATTATTCCCATTGCAAAAGAATGGTGACTTATTTTCCGTTTCCTAATTTTCCGGTGCCTATCTTTCCGTTCCTTATTTTCCGGGTGACATTTTTTCCTACAACCGTTTATTACAGAATGTCTACCAACAGACTCTTCGTTAAAAGCAGTTCATTCACAGCAATTTGAATTATTTTTTACCAGCACCACATGTCTTTGGACAAAATTTCCAAATTAAAGAATTAAATGATTCGTTATTATTTTGCATTTTGCCGCCTAGGCAACGTCTCAATAACGAAGGTTGTGACAAATCTATAAAGATTGGTTTGATTGCCTCCATTGCAACAACTGGCACAGAATTTATATGCTTATAATCAGTTTTATTTTCCTTAACTTTATTGTATTTGCACCGTGTGGTTTCAGCTGTAGGACAAAAGTCATGAATCGGCTTTTCATCACTCGATATTTTGTGGTAGTAAATTGCCCAAGTGGCTTTTCTGATATCACTAACAGATTCATTATGTTCTTTAATTGCATTACCATAATAAGAAGTTATTTCATTTATTAACTTACTTGTTAGTCTTCCTTTCCCAGAAAGAGGTTTACCTTCATTTAATTTTACTTTTTGTTTTCCAAGTTTTAATTTACGAAGCCTCATTCCCATTTGTTTTTTAATATATCCAACACAAACAATTTTGTCTATATTTACTGAACCCAGTGGCGTAGCTAGGGTGGACATCTGTTGCCGGGCGCCAAACCGATGTTATGAAATTTTAGAATGAAACTTTCTTCATTCTTGGCATACAGAAAGGGGCGCAAGATTTTCAGTTGTCCCCGGCCGCTGAAAACCCTAGCTACGTCTCTGACTAAACCATATGGTTTGGCGTCACTTATTACATACTTGTTGTGTATTAGGTTTTTCATAATTATGCTTTGATAATTTTTTGGAACAGATCCAAAGCAGTGAAAATATGTCTACAACAAGAAAATGATTGTTTAAATTATGATGCAAAAATTGTCTTTTAGTCACAAAAAACAGATTGGTATTGACTTTGCTTGAGAATATGATGTTAGGTAGTACTTTGTTTTGCAACATTCACTTTGCTTGGCAACACAAAGCTAAGTGGTAGTTTGAACTGATAAGTTTAAAATAGCAAAATGAATAAGTAAATTAAAAAAAAAAAAAAAAAAACATGCTTAGATGAGAACAAAGAGAATTCAGGAATGGTCTAGCTAAATGATAAAAAATATAGCTCCTAGTGCCATTTGTTAAACTGAAAGTGGTATTGGTGAGGAACTTCGAGAAACAAATTTTTGAAAAGCTGATGGTGAAAAAGTATTAGAAATTCTATCATTAATCAGATCTGAGAGATTTTGATGGATGTAGATCACCTCCATAAAATGTTTGGACTTTATGGATGTATTTTACATTCATAAAAATATTTTCATTCTGGTTAATGATCCCATTTCTGCTGAGGAATATAACTTCAGTGTTCTTAGCTTAATAACATAATCTTTTTCATCCTGTGCCTACTGTTGTCCAACTATGATGTTACTTCTTCCACTTCAATTGATTGCTGTTAATACATGAAAAACTACATTTACCTTTTTACATATAGTAATCAATGTTGTAATTAAATAAATTGGCTTGCCTCTTGATGTATGTTCATAAAGCTGAGCCAAAAATAAAGAACAGAATCAACTAACTTCTCAACCTTTATGTGACATCTGCATCATCATCATTTTATATCTTATAATTTAAATTTTTATCAATAATTTAAAAGTATTCATATTCTTAAGTTTGGGTTTTACAAGTTTCAATTAGTAATGTACTTTTTTGTTAAAATGCAGTTATGTATATACATATACAATATATATAGGTAAGATATAACAAGATATGAAAGCCACTTTAAGAATAATTGGCAACATGAAAATTAACTATTCTAGATTTAATGCTGTCCCCCTAAATTCATCTGTTCTTCCAAATTTGAGATCTTCCATGTTATATAACAAACCCAAAATTAACCAATCATAGCTTAGTAATACTTTGTGCACCTATCCAGTATAAATGCTACTTTGCAAGGCAATTATGTCACTTCATTCCTATCCCTAGCTTCTGCCACTGCTAAAATATCCCCGCTACTATGCCCGCTTGCTTAAAAGGATGTTGTATTCCTGTATCTTATGTATAAGAAATTATCATAATTGTTAATGGTTAAAATGTATACTGCCTACGAAGAATTATTCTAATGTACCTAGAAATAAAGATGGTAATTAGCTGAACTTGCTTTTGTATCAACATACAAAGAGTAAGAAATCTAGAACCCATTCTACACAAAGACCCAAAAAGAGTGAAATTCAAATAAAGGAAAAAGGTGAATACACATAAATTCAAGGGTAAATGTGCATAGAATTGGAACCATTGGCCTAAGAATAGTGATAAGGATATGTCGTTATGGAAATCGATATTTCATGAAGAAATACTGCATATGGATATCTGGTGAGCGTTGAGGCAGTAGATGTGATTCAATAATGCAGTTATCCAGTATGCCAGCCACACATTTACAGAACAGCCAAACTGATGTCTCTGAACTGCGTGAGAACTGGAATGTGTACACCTATAACTTCTGTAATTTGAAAAACCTGTTACATGTGAAATATGTTTCTTTCATCCATAGGCATGAAATGAAAGTATTATTAGGTGTATGTTGTTGAATAGTTGTTTTCCAAAAGTCAATTTACTATTAAAAGTCTTGGATGCCGATTCTTGCACAGTTCTTTAATGAAATGGGTGCAGTCTTCCTGCCCACAGTACCTTGTGCACAATATTTCTACTGTCATATAGCTTTCTGCCTAGTGTTCATGTGTTCAACTAAGGATCCGCTCCATTTCATCTCAGTATCGTAGTGTGACAGTGTTAGACTGCCATGAAATCTGCCTCCAACATTGTGAAAATTTACTGTCATGAAAATGTTCTAGCATTGCTCAGGTCATCTTCCAGCTTGCAAAATCACATTGTCATTGGGATGATAGTGCAATTAGTAGTGACATGCATATGACTCACAAATTGTAAAGCATTTCATTATGAGTATATTATCAAAGCATGAAGGCTTGCTGTTATCTGGCAACTTCCAGATGCCACCTTTTTATATGAGCAGAGATGATGATTCTTTATTTGCGTATTCCATAACTATGCACTTATTATCAGTCATTTTGTTATTTGTGTACTGGAAGTAATGTCATATTTATTTTTTTTATTGAAAATTCAAGATTATAGAAACAGTTCTTTATATCATTTTCTTTGTGATCAGACTGAGTATTCTTACCTTGCAGAATTTATGCAGTCTTGAGGAGACACCCTATACAGGGTGTATCATTACAGCGTTGACAAACTAGATATTGTACATCTACACGATGAAAAATCACATAGCAATGCATGGTCAGAAACACTTTCCTTGGTGTGGTAGTGACAACATAGAACATAAAAAAGGAAGGACACAAACAATGAGACAAAACATGTTTTATTATGTTTAGTTCAGCAGAAACCAACAGAACAAAAACAAACAATAATTATCATTAAAGAAGGTGTTCGAAATTACAACCCCAGACCAGGATGCAGGCCTTACTTCTCCTGCACATGGCAGATCGCATGGGAGATGCATCAGGATCCGGGTCATAATTTTGAATACCTTCTTTGATGAGGATTATTGTCTCTTTATGTTGCTTTTTCTTTGTTTTTTTGCTGTACTCTGAATAATAAACATATTTTCTCACCCCGTTTGAGTCTTGAGACATATACATAACTTTGAGAGATTTACTTTTTTGATTTTTGTGTTGTCACTACTGCACCAGGAAAGCATTTCCGATCATGCTTTGCTAAGTGATTTCCTATCGTCTAGGTGTACTCTCTCTCTCCTGAAAGTTTGTCACTACTGTACTGATACACCTTGTGTATATATATATATATATATATATATATGTGTGTGTGTGTGATAAAAATTCTCGGTGTATAAATACAAATACAGGGTGTATCAGTACAGCAGTGACAAACTTTCAGGAGAAATACCTAGAAAATGGGAAATTGTATAGGAATGCGTGGTCGGAAATGCATTCCTAACGTGGTAGTGATGACACAAAATATAAAAAAGAAAGGGCTCAAACAGTGAGACAAAACATGTTTTATTATGTTTAGTACAGCAGAAACCAACAAATAAGAACAAAAACAAACAGTTATCATTAAAGAAGGTGTTCGAAATTAACTAACCGTGATGCGTGAAATTAACTATCTAACCGTGATGCAGGCCTCACTTCTCCAGCACATGAGAGATGCATGACACACTGTTCCTACATCACGGTCCAGGTCATAATTTTTAACACCTTGTTTGATGATAATCATTGTCTCATTATGTTGCTTTTTCTTTGTTTTTGTTGTACTCTGTGTCCTTCCTTTCTTGATTTTTGTGTTGTCACTATATGTGTGTATGCAATAAAAATTCTGGATCTGACACTGAAGATAATAATAATAGAGCTGGGTGGCTTTACATTAGTTATTTATTTTTGGTGTAGTGTTTTTGAAGCAAACATATTCTTAAATATTTAAAGCATTGCAGTTATCGAAAAAAGAGTCAGCAGAGTACGTATTAATTATATAAAGGAAGGCATAAAAAGTGCAAGATTATGTTACAGATGTTAGGTTAAGATTGGTGCACCATCTTTAATTAAGGGACATAGTACTTTGCTTAAAGCTTTACTTTGAATATTATTAGATAAAAGACTACTTTGACATTATATAAATGTCTCTAGTACTACTGTTTTATAAAGAAACCTATGCTAAGCATTCATTTTGAAATAAGGCATATCAGGTAAATTTATCATAAGTAATAAGTATTTTGTGATCATAAGGAGAAATAATCAAATTAAATAGACTTCAATGGCTATTACAAATGTAAGTTAAAATTTTATTACACACACACACACACATATATATATATAAAGTAAGAGAAAATTTTAAATTTTTAATACAGCATGATATTTTGTCAGACTTTTATTATACTGCTAATAATTTTCTTTTATTTTGACTATTTCATTTTAAATAACGTGTTTTCTCTTGCTTATTAGTGACATGTCTATTTTGATCATTTGAATGAAAAGTGATATATTAAGGATTAAGCATTTTAAGTAATAAACATGAAAAAGAGAAATGTTAATTTGAAATTTTTAAATGGATTCAATGCACAAATACGAGTATTTTCTTTAATACTCAGATATTAGTATATGATCTATATAGAATTAAGTTACAAATATGGGAGAAAATGTTTTAGTGAAATACAACAAGTATCTGTTCTTCACTTGATGCAACACAGGATCATTTGTTAATTCTGATCTGTGCTAGTTTTAAATACCAATGAAATAAATGTTATTTACCTTTTATTTTTCATTAGATCAGAAGTATTTATGTTTTACTAAATTTAGGCAAAATTTAACCTCTGGATATTAATTTTATAATAAAACTACTAATTCTAATTAAAAGTATAGAATTTTAAAGTCAACTCAAACACACCCTTCTTTTAAGAAGAAACACATATTTGATATTTATATATTAATAGGATTATCATACTTCACATTTGGTATGAACAATTACTATCTTAAACTCTGTTACATACATGTGGCAACACACTAGTTGCTGGTTGAACTGAACTGAAGTAATGTCGTGGATCATTGGAATAAACGTTGTTGCGTGTTAGTCTGTTATAATGAACTTAATTATAGATTAAGAACAAGTAACATGAATATAACATGGCGTAGTCGGTAGGATTAATATTACAACTAATTGCTAGGCAATCCCTTTGGTTGTTTTTCCTCTCAGCAGACGCAAGATGGAATTTTGTCGTCCACCGCAAGGCTTAAGTTTCGACGGCAATGTGGCCGAAAACTGGCGCAGATTCAAACAGCTGTTCCAGATTTATATGAAAGCTTCAGGAAATGATTCAAAAGATTCAGATGTGAAAGTTGCTTTATTTTTAAATGCCGCTGGTGAGGAAGCAGTTGAAGTGTTCAACACGCTCAATCTTTCAGCAGATCAGGCCAACTATGAGAAAGTGCTTGAAAGGTTTGAAGCTTTTACGACGCCTAGAACAAATGTTGTGGTGGAAAGATTTTTATTCAATCAGAGAACACAAGGAGAAGGGGAACTTTTTGATTGCTTCGTGACTGATCTGAAAAAACTTGTAAAATCTTGCGAATTTGGTGAGCAGAGTGACTCTGTCATACGTGATCGCATTGTCCTTGGAGTATCAGATGCCAGTTTACAGGAGAGGATGCTACGAGAAAATAATTTGAGTTTGGAAAAAGCAGTTGAATTAGGGAAAGCAGCTGAATTGAGCAAAGCTCGTGCTCAAACCTTAAGAGAACACAATGTTGACAGTGTAACTAGAGGGAAAGTGAAACAACATCAGGCAGGAGGAGCCAATGCAGCCGTAGCAGTGAGGAAGCACAGAGGATGGCGTGATGACGCTGCAAATACTGAGACGTTCTTATGTAAGAAATGCAACAGACATCATGTTAATGGACAATGTCCGGCATATGGGAAAAAATGCTTTAATTGTGGCAAACTAAATCACTTTTCGACTATGTGCAGACTGAAGCAAGTCCAAAATGTTTCTCAGCATAATAATGCAGATGTAAATAGTGAATCTGATGATGAATTCTTCGTGAATTCCATAAATGTTCAAAGAACTAAAAGTGTGTGCTCAACATCGTCTACAAAAGAGTGGACTAAGACTATATTTGTCGAAGGGACAAATGTGAATTTTAAGTTGGACACAGGTTCTGAAGTGAACGTTTTACCTGTGAAAATTTACAAAATACTGAGTGCTAAGAACTCTAATCTTATTTTAAACAAGTGTAATGTTGTATTAGAAGCATTTGGGGGGTCCAAGGTTAAACCTGATGGGTCATTAATGTTGCAATGTTCCTCAGATGGTGAAGATCATACTCTAGAGTTTTTAATTGTTTCTAGTAAGCATATCCGTCCATTATTAGGAATTGATGCGTGTGTTAAACTTAATTTGATTCAGTTTATAAATAAGGTTGAAATATCAAATAAAGGTAAGTTGGATCAGTATACAATTGTTTTACCTCCATCTAAAGATCAATTTGTTATTAATAATTCAGAAGTGTTTGAAGGTGTGGGAAAATTTAGTGGATTGTGTAAAATTGTAGTTGATGATCAGATAGCTCCTGTAGTGAGACCACCACGTAGAGTACCACTTAGTTTAAAACCTAAACTTGAATTAAAATTAAGTGAATTAGAGAGACAGGGCATTATTGCAAAAGTTGATCAACCTTTGAACTGGGTTAGCAATCTAGTAATAATTGAAAAAGCTAATGGATCCTTAAGAATATGCCTTGATCCTCAAGATCTTAACAAAGCTATAAAAAGAGAACATGTGCTGATTCCAACAATTGAGGAGATTTTACCAAAGCTATGTAATAAATCAATTTACTCTGTTTTAGACTTAAAAGATGGGTTTTTTCAAATAGCATTAGATGAGGATAGTAGTGATCTTTGCACTTTTAGCACACCATTTGGATGCTACAAATTCTTAAGGCTTCCAATGGGTATTTCCTGTGCACCTGAAATTTTTCAGAAACGCAATCTTGAAAATTTTGGTAATATACCAGGTGTATTGGTCTATTTCGATGACATCCTCATTGCTGCCAGTACTGTACAAGAACATGATAAAATTTTAACAGAGGTCATCAACAGAGCTAAAAAACTTAATATTAAATTCAATAAGCAAAAACTTCAATATAGGGTTAGTGAGGTTAAATATTTAGGTCATTTATTTAATGCATCAGGCATGCGACCTGATCCTGATCGAATTAAAGCCATTACTGAGTTACAGGAACCTCAGAATAAGCATGAATTACAGCGTGTTTTGGGAATGTGTAATTATTTGAGGAAATTTGTACCACATTTTTCTGAGAAAACAGCCATATTAAGGGAACTTTTGAAAAACAAAGTAGGATGGCAGTGGTTACAGCTACATTCTAAAGCATTCAAGGAATTAAAAGAATTAATTTCCAATGCACCTGTGTTAGGAATATTTGATAGCAGTAAACCTATCACTATACAGGCAGATAGTTCTAAAGATGGGTTAGGTTGCTGCTTATTGCAGAATGGGCAACCAATTGCTTTTTCGTCTAGGAGTTTAAATAATGCAGAAAAAAATTATGCTCAGATTGAGAAAGAATTTCTTAGTATTTTATTTGCTGTTAATAAATTTCACTATTACATTTATGGTAGAGAGGTAGAAGTGCTTACTGATCATAAACCACTAGTTTCAATTATGAACAAAAATATTGCTAATGTGTTGTCAAACAGATTGCAAAGGATAAAAATTAAGCTCTTAAAATATAACTTAAAACTTAAATATTTGCCTGGGAAATATATGTATATTGCAGACTTACTGTCACGTTCCTTTATTGATACACACACAAATGAAAACATGGATATGACAGAGATTGTTCATACACTAACAAAACAGCTGCAAATGTCTGAGAGTAAGAAAAGGGAATTTCAGAAAGCTACATTAGAAGATAAAGGGTTAATGTTAGTGAAAGAGTATTGGAAAAATGGATGGCCTTTGAGTGTTGATAAAATTCCTAAGGAAGCAAGATCTTATTTTAAATGTAAAAATGAGTTGAGTGTTGAACAAGATTTAGTATTTTTTAATAATCGAATTGTAGTACCTGTTGCATTAAGGAAGTGTATGTTAACATTATTGCATGAAGCTCACTGTGGGATTGAAAAATCAAAAGCTAGGGCTCGACAAGTACTATTTTGGCCAGGAATCAACAGTGACATTGAGAATATGATTTCAAAATGCCTAATTTGTGATAGGTTCAGGCCTCAAACAGTAAAGGAACCTCTTGTTTCTCATGAAATTCCCAGTTTACCGTATGAAAAGGTTGGTGCTGATATATGTGAGTATGCAGGGAAAAGTTACCTAGTAATAGGCTGTTACTTAACTAAATGGGTAGACATAATTCCTCTAAAAAATAAAAGTGCAGTGGAAGTTACTAGTAAATTGAAATCGATATTTGCAACACATGGAATACCTAAAACTTTAATTTGTGATAATGTACCATTTAATAGTTGGAAAATGAAGAGTTTCGCTAGGGATTGGGGATTTGACATAATCACCAGCAGTCCTCGATATCCTAAATCTAATGGATTTGCAGAAAAATTGGTAGGTATTGCTAAGAGTTTATTTAGAAAAGCAGGATTAGAGAAATTAAATGAGGCTTTACTGGAATATAGAAATACTCCAATTCCAGGTATAAATTTATCACCAAGTCAATTGCTATTATGTAGGAATTTAAGAACACGATTACCAATTACACAAACAGAATTGAAACCAACTGTACAAGATCAATATAGAGAAAAGCTGAGTAGTAAGCAGAAACAGGCTAAAATTTATTATGATAAGCATGCAAGGGAAAGACCTGAATTTATTCCAGGGGAAAAGGTGATGTTGAGATGGGAAAATAAATGGGAGCCTGCTATAGTTTTAAAAAAGCATTCAACTCCTAGATCATATTGGATTAGAACAAAAGATAATAGGGTAATTAGACGGAATAAATTCCATTTAAGAAAAACTAAAAATGAGAAGAATTTAGTGACATTAGACTATTATGATCTAGGTAAGGAGAATGAGGAAAATATCAGTAGTGAACATCCAAAACTACATAATGATCCTCACCATCAGGATGATAGCAATAATATTAATCGTGATTGTGTATATAAAACAAGAAGTGGTCGTAATGTTTATCGTCCATCCAAATATATGAATTATGTAATGCATTGATTCGTATGACTCTTCCAAAAGAGGGGAGATGTTACATACATGTGGCAACACACTAGTTGCTGGTTGAACTGAACTGAAGTAATGTGGATCATTGGAATAAACGTTGTTGCGTGTTAGTCTGTTATAATGAACTTAATTATAGATTAAGAACAAGTAACATGAATATAACAAACTCCTTGCCCATGTCTGTATCATAATCAGTTCAATCTTACATTATATCAGATCTGTAAAATCAATGAAATAGCCATATTTTTAGCTAATAATGTAATTCTGTCTCAGAGATAAAATCCAAAATGAAATAAATAGTGCCCTAGATATGAATTCGAACTTATCGAAACTAGAATATTTATCCTATACTTTAAATCAAATCGTTGGAGTGTAATGGATAGAATTTAGTGTTTTAATAAGTCAAAAAACAAATATTTTAATGAACCAAACAACTGAAACTTTTCAAAAGTATAACATTGAAAATAAAATTGTAATACATTTTACAAGTTCACAAATACAAATATTAGGAAGGAGTATGAGAAGACAGTAAAATTGATATTCATTCATTTTCATGCAAAACTATAAGAAATAAGTAGATAACATTTAAGAAATAAGTACTGTTCATGCTTGTATAGCAAGAACTGCTGATCAACTGTTTTTTCTTGGAAATGACTCGAATTGAGTATTTTCATATTTTTTTAGTGATAGAAAAAAGCTGAAAGAATTTCTTAAATTTGCAGACACTGAGTGCCAAATAAAACTGTTATGATGAGCAGTAAAGTTTTTGTTACCTGTTGTGCTCAGAATTTTTTTATTAAAGCAAGCTAATAATTTGTTTCATTTCAACTATTCACAGATTTTTTAGAAATCCACTTAGTTTATTGTTAATGTTATTTGTTCTTCACAGCTTTTACATTTTTCAAAAAAGTATTCTAGCTTTGGGTGGGGGGAGGGGAATGAAACTTCGGATACTGATGTAACTTCATAGTCCAAAGAATTGATGAAATTAACTCTCTAAACTGATTAATAATGGCAGAGCTTCATAGAATGTTTTTTCTTCTTAGAAGCAAAATGCCAGTATTAAAGAAATGTGTATTTGACAATAAACATACTTTGTAGTTATTATTAACAACGGAAATATTATTATTTTGGTCTAAGTTTTGGCATGGAACTTGGCTATCAGATTTTAGATGTATTACTGCAGTCAAAATTTTTAATCACAATACTAACAACAATAGTACTTTGTATTGTATATTTTGATTGAATCTGCTGTTAAGAAATATGAAAAATCAGCATGAAAATGGAAATTGTTTAAGAAAAGTTTTAGAAAGAATTTAACCACAAAAATTAATTATGCACACTATTTTCTTTCATGCTGAAAATTCCTGCATACATTTGCTATTTTACAATGAAATTTAAGCACACAATGCAAAATCACTCCCATAGTTAAGTTCTGAGCTTACAGCTAGACAGCCAAGATAATATATGAGTATCAAATATTCTGTAAATACAATATGTTCTTGCTTCTTGGAGAAAAGGGCCTGTATCAGTTGTACTTGAAGTAAGTTTTTTTTTTCCTTAAACATTAATTTCAGTCTGAGGTAAAATTTTTCCAAAATTCAAATTAATATGTTTCTTTTTTACATAGTTATATATGTGTATGAAAAATGATATTTTTAAATTTTTTATAGATGTGAACTTGAATTAGAGATATTATTTAGAGAGTAATTGAGGCAAGATATGTTATCTTCATATTTTTTTTATATAAAATGAGTAAGTATAAATTTTCGTATGCTTGAACTTTGGCACATATTTTATATGTTTTTTGTATTAAAAGAGGGAAAAAACTGCATTAAAATATAATTTTAATCTAAGGAGAATTGAAGGTTATAAAATTTCCAAAATTTTAAATTATTCCTAACTAATTTCTTTACTAATAAAAGCTATATATTTTCAGTAAGAATAATTTTTATACAAAAATTTTCAAAACATTTTGTGTTTTCATATTTTTCGATTTAAAGCCACATATTTTTTTATGTATTTTCTGAATATTTTTTTATTATTTCATATTTTTTACGGATTGTATATTCCTAATGCATTTCAAGATTTTATATTTATTTCAGTTTCAAAGTGGTATTTATTCAGAAACTATCGTTATTGTTTTTTTAATGCTTAAAAGTGGATGTTTTAATTTTCACTTTGGAAAAAAAATCATATCTCATCAAAACAATAAGTGTTACCAAGTCATGCATTACAATAACAAGCATTTATGAGCCATACTGTCTGTACATAGGAGATTTGTAATTGATATGCACTCAGGTCTAAATTTATTTTTACATACCCCAAAATAATGATATTCAATTAAATACCCAATCGAGGTGACCTATTTTTGCAGGAAATGTATGAAAGGTGACTAATTAGCATTATCGAATGCAAAGTGATCAAATGGTTTCTGATACACAAATGGAGGTGTTACGTCATTTGATGGTGAATCAAGATCTTTGTGTAAAGTGAATATCTGAGCAAATTTCTGCAGTATAGCTTTTATTATTATTATTATTTCAGTGTAAGGACCCAGAATATTTTGTTATTGTCTGAAATATCATTTGGAATAATCTGTGAGGGGGCAAGTCATCAGTCATTTAGAAATATGTCAGGCAATCATGGAAGCAGTGAGACATGAATATTTCAAGATGGACAGTCTCTACATTATGGAAATAATTTCAGAACTCTGGAGCTCTTGTAAAGAGGCCTGCAAGGAGGACAATGTGGTAGATGAATAACAACTGTTTTTCAATATCGATATCTGGTAATAACTGTCTTTCTTTAGGAAGTCTGCTTCTCGGGAGTTAAGTTCAGAGCTTACAGTAGAACAATTGTACCATGGTAAACTATATTCAGAAGACTGATGATGATGAAATAGCCTTTATGCCAGGAGATGAAAATAGCCTTTATGCCAGGAGGTTCTCTGTTGCACTGATGAGTTGAAGTTAAGTTTAATGTCTGATTCTAAATGTGTTTATGTCTGGAGGGAGTTAGGAATGTGAAATCTTCTGTTGAATGGTATAGAATGTAACTGAAATGCATGTGTGATGATATGGGGTGGAATAATGATCAAGGAACATACTCCCCTACATAATTTCGACAGCAGATCTGCCAGTAGCCACATATATCAGAATGAAATCTTAGAATATCATGTGTGTCTTTTGAGAGATACGTATGGACCTTACCTTTTATTTATGAAGGATAATGCTCGTCTGCATCGAGCAGACTTCATTGACAAATTTCTTAAAAGTGAAGACATTCAGTGAATAGTGACAGCAGCAAAACCTTCTAAGAGAACTTATGGGACTACCTTGGAAAAGCAGTTGCACACAGACATCCTACTCCTAGAAACGTAAATGGCCTAAAGACCACATTTCTGGAGAAGTGGAACTTAATTCCTCAGACTGTAGTTAATAATGCTATAGCCAGCATGAAAATGTTTTGTGATATGTGTATACAAGTCAGGAGAGTTCACATTCCATATTAAATTCATAAGCCTTAATTTTTTTCCTGAACTTTCCTTGTAACATATTATTACTTTATGCGACAGTTTAATATCATACCTAGCATTCTTAAATTTTTTCCTTTATATTTATGTGTTATGAGGTTATGCATCATTTCACAAAAATTCATAAAATTATAGTTCACAGTTTCTTAGAAATCCATGATTTAATGCATGTAAAAAAATTTTGGACATGAATGGATAATTATTGTTAATCCACTAGCTATATCTAGAAACAGAAGTATTATTAATTAACTCAGCTCGATCTTTGATTTCCATCTTTGTAACACTTGAAAGTGGGTGTTACTCTTTTCATTATACTAAGAAAGGCAAAAATGGCATGCTTTCTTGTGAATCATAGTATCTAGCTTTTGTATAAAATCTTTATGTAACAGCTTTTTAAATGAATGAACAGTAGCTGGTATATAAGTGTCGCTAGCTTACAAAGTATATAAATAAGAAATATGCCCTTGATTTCTGGTTTCTTCATTATTACTACTGTTTTAGATATGTTGCACATATATGACAGAAAATAAACAATTAATGATTACTTTCAGTTTAAAAGCATTTAAAGGCCTGCATATTAAAATATAGTTTAAAAACATGTGCAATAACGGAAGATTTTCAAATTGTATATAATCATTTCAAACTATATTTTTAATCATTTTATCATCAGTATGGCATTTCATGTTCAGAGTTGCTAACTCTCCCGATTTCTGACCACACTCCCGCCAACCCAGTTTTTAACATATTTCTCCTGTCTTTCTCTTATTCTTAAAATTTCTCACGATTTTCATGTAGCTTAGCTTAATACTTCGTTATTTGCCCCCAAAAAGTGATTTTTAGCATCTGAAAGCATTTGTTTTTCTCTAGATGCATAGAAAGTAAACCGAAGTCGTTTCATCCCTGAGATATGGTGCATTTCTGCTTTCTGTATGAGAATCCGAAACACGTGCCCAAAAATGTGTCCACAAAATATAAGCTCTCCCAAAATGAAAAAAAAAAAAAAATCGCTTGACAAGGGGCAGATCTTCTGATTATTGTAATTTTATCTTAGGAAGAACGAGTATTTATATTTTTGTCTTCGGACCTTGACAAAGTTTTTTTTTGTGTTTTGCACTCTATTTTGCCATCGTATGATGTTCTTAACACAATTCCACAGTGCAGAATTACATTAATTCATGTTTTGCAATCAATAATTAGTGATCTGGTTAATGTATTTAATGATTAGGGAAACTGATTAGAGTATTTTTCTATTATTAGAAGGTACGAGTAATAAAACTGCTTTTCTTTTTTTCTATGTTTAAGTATTTTTGCATTTAAGAAATAATAACTGAACTTTCAGATATTAACAGGTTACTATTTAAATTTAATTCATTATTAAAACTATATTTTCTTTCTACATATTTTTATTATTTAAAAAATCTTTTTGTCGCTGAGAAAAATCTCCCAGTTTCTTAAAAAATTCTCCTGATTTTTGACTGTCGTAGGTTGGCAAGTATGCATGTTATATACGATTTTTACTCTTAATGCAGGTGCCATGCAGTGAATAGTTACTGTGTTAAAAATAAAAATTTGTAATTCAGTAAAATTTGAAAACTATATTTTTCTGGTGAAATTTAACAGCATATGATGGAATGAAGCCATCTAGACAGTATAGTGGTTAGGGGAGCCTGCTGTGGTACTGAAGGGCCCAGGTTTAAATCAGAGAAGGCATGGTTGTAACTGTCTATCTCTTCATAGGAGGCAAGGGTACCTATTAGTTGCCACCACTTCTGACCTTAGGAATGGCCAGTGCTTGCTGTTTTATAAAAAATAAACAAATTAAGTAATAAAAATTATATAATGGAATGAAATAGTAAAATAAATGCTCAAACATAAATCAAGCAAACTGCATCAATAATAGCTTGAGCATATTCTATTTAAATATAGCACAGCATTAGTGATGATTATTTATTTCTTTATTTGCAGCTCATGGCATTACTTGAACTATTCTTTTTAAGCATTTTTTAGATTTTAATATTAACTCTTTGACGGCTGTGGGATTAAGCAATTTTTTCTGCCACATATGCGCAATATCTATCCATCACAATTTTCTAATGTGAGCTTGTTTACACCCATTGTGCTGCTTAACTGGAATGGGAGCTGAACTCATTCATGACCGTCAAGGAGTTAAATGGTGCATACAATTTATAGAACTGTTTATTATGTTTTTCAATTGAATTGCTGATTAATTTTTTTGAAAACTGAATAAAAAATGAATGATGCTTTTTAGCTGAAGTTAAAAGAGCTCAAATCTTTCCATATACTAATGAAGACATTCCGACAATCTTAAAACGAGCCCCTGGGCATTCATATGATGGAGTAAAATGCATGATATGTAAACATTACATTAATGTCCATGGAAAAGAGAAGAAAATTATTATCATGTGCCCATCATGTAATGAAGCAACAGTATGTTTTAACATTATGATATATTTTTAAACTGAATTTATGTTAATAATAAGTAATTTTAAAAATGAATATAAGAGTGGGTTATACTTTAACATCATAGTTTTCTGTTTTATGATGTTCATAATAAAGTTTTTTTTTTTTTTAAGAATAGGAAAAATGTGCTGCTGCTTTGTTTTATCAAATGCATTAAGCTGTCTATTATCTAATTTAAGATGTGGTAATGCAAATAATTTGTTAAAACTGTCATGTATCTTTTATTTTAATGAAACTGGATTATTAAACTAATACTGAAATAAAAGGCCTTCACATCACTATTTACTCTGAAAGAAATCAGTTGAAATTAATAATAAACTGAAGCAAATTTTAATTTTAATTCTCCACACTTTTGAATATTATGCAGATGTTGTTTGAAACCTCATATAAATAATGCAATCCCAAATACACATTTAACAACAAAATTGATTCTTCAGTTATCAAGAAGAATAAGTTTTTATCAATTCTTTGTTAGAATTAACTATGCAGAAGGGTTTAAAAATTAAGTGTTTTTTAGAATATAGTCTATACACCATTAGAATTAATTACTTCTAGAATGACTAATTTTTTAGTGTTAAAACTATATTTCTCGATAATCATAGTTTTACTGCTACAAAATCTGTACAGAATAAGCATGGTCTTAAAAATCATGTTCTCGTCACCTACAATATAAGTTTTCAAAAAAACTTGGATCTGGATGAGTTTAAAGATTATACATAAACAAAAATTTAATTAGATCATTTCCATTATAAGACACTGATTATGATTTTTTTTTCCAAGTATAAGAAAGAGGCACATTATTTCTATAAATAAAAACTAAAATAGAATGACACACTTTAAAAAGTTTTAGACTAACAGTATACTTGCTTTAAAAATAAGATTATTGTTATAAGAGACAAGAACAACACATTTAATTTAATAATAGCCAATCGGCAATAGTATCAGCTAAGATCTAATCAAATAGGTTTTTTTTTCTTTATTCTGGCTTATGCACATGAATTCAGGTAAATAAGAATCAAATAGAATATGACTAATATTACAATTGGCACGTACGTCTATCAATAGAAAATTGTTTGCTGTGCTATGTTGCCATATAAATGTTTTAGTTAAATTTACATAAAATTATAAAAGCTAAATGAAAACTATGAATGTCAGAAATTTCTTCTTGAGTACTAGTGTTATGAAAGATACATACTTATATCTACATATTAGGTAAATAAATGTACATAATGTGATTCTGATTATATATATATATATGTGTGTGTGTTTGTACCTATATGTACATATATATATACATATTTATATATTGTTGCGAAAAATTCGGCGGTTGCGCCTGTATGTAAGCTTTCCGGCATAGCACTAGGGTTGCCATAAAATAGTGTATGGCAGGGTTGCCAGATTGGCGACTTTATCGCCCATTTGGCGACCAAATTGGCGATATCCCATGGTCCAATCGGGAAGCTTCTAGAATAACTTCCTGTCGAGATATTTCTCGAAACGTGTCGAACTTAAAGAAAAGCTATATAAACCCTTGCGTTTCTGAAAGCAGTTAGTGGCGAAGAGATTGTGAAGTATTGTGAAGTACTGTGAGCGTTGTGATTATTGTGAGAATAGCTGCTAAGCTACGCGAGAGTTTTGTGAACGGAAAGCAATCGAGATAGTGCTTTGCCGTGAAGCTATCTTTACAGTATAGCTTGACAGTGTATTGGTGATTGTTCCACGGTGTTTATTATAAGTTTAGTGTTGCCGTGAAGCTACCTTTACAGTTACAGCCTGAAGCTGTGTTGCTGATTGTTTCAGCGTATTTATTGTAGATTTTCGACGCTTTTAAAGGTAATTTTGGAACTGTGCTGTAAATAGTGATTCTTGTAAATAAATTGTGCTTTTTATTGTTCTGCATCGTGTTTTCGTCGAATACTCTCAAATCCACGAACCCGTATAATGCAACAATATGTACCTATATGTATATATATATGTGTGTGTGTATGATATATATAATATATATATCAAAATGTAACTGCATTTATTTATTTTTTAATGTATTATATTTTATGCTTTTTTTATTCACATAATTTTTGACTGAAATGCATAAAAAATGTATTTGAAGTTTACAATTAAATGCATGTACATAATTTTGTGTATAATACATAAATACTCATTATTTTGCCATGTTGGAGAATGGCCATTTAATTCTGGTCCCAATACCAGCACCTGTCTTATAACAAGAAGGCTCTTTAAGTGTTTTAGCTAACTGAAGAGCAAAAATAATAGAATATACCTTGCATTGCCAACAAAGTTAATTAGCAATATCTGAAACAAAACAATATGGGAAATTAATACAAGTTTGGCATCAGCGATCAAGGCCTAAAAATTGTTGCTTTGATACTTTTTTCTATTACTGAGCAGAAAATTGCTGTTGTAGATATGAAATGTTATATTTGTTAAGGCAGAATGGTGAAAGGAGTATATATATCAAAGATAAAGCTAATTTCACAGCTTTAGAAAACCCAATAAAATTCTCAAATTTAACTGTTTTATCTATTTGTTTACCTTTTTAAGGCTTTGCATATTTCAAGGGTTGAATATCATGTCCAAAAGAAAGCAAGTGCAATATTAGTTTAAGACTGAATTTGCTGAGCTAGCTTTCAACAAAAATGTTATTAAATGGAAAATTTAGACCTTTGGCATTAGCTATAAATGAAAACGGCTGAGTCCATTTTAAGTGATAAGAATATGATCTTCCTTCTGTGGCAGTGAATTATTAGAGTCTATATTGGTGGAACTCTACTAGAGCATCCTCAAAACTTCATCTTACTGTACTTGGATGAAATAATTTATTATTGACGGCAGGAGACTGTGTTATCTCTTATGATGCAGTGATCTTTTTCTTTTGAAATTGATATTGTGAAAGGTTGGATTTTACTAACTACTAAACTTTATGCAAGGAATAGAAATCGAAATGTCATCGAACTGAAATCTTATTAAAATAAAGGGAGGAATGTCCTGTTTGCTCAAATAGATTATTTGAGGGGGGGATATGAGACCGAGACATAAAATAAGAAAATTTATTTGTTATTAATTTTCATTATTTATAAATATGAATTTTATTGAAGCCGAAAAAAGGTGAATTCTGAAATTATAATGCAATAAGAATCAATATTTGATTGTTCAGAAAAGAAAGAACCAACAACATATTACCAGAGAAATATTTCTGAAAAAAGTTATTTATGCAAATTCAGCAATCGAAACACGTAGAAGTAAAATACAAAAAAGTTCGGTATGGAAATGTGGTTGCCAAAATGAGTTTTTGTAATTATAAATATTAGTTCTTCATATTATAATATAGAATTTTTATGAAACTGAAACTTATCCTTGACTATTGCTTGTTTGCTAAATATCAGATAATTAACATAATCATAATATTTTATATTTACTCATTATATGTCTTATATGAACATGCATTGATAATTATTGATAAAGTATTAATTTTCATTGCTCACTGTAGTTTGTACGCTTTAATTAACAATTCTATGATTCTCTGCTTTTAGCCAATTAGAAAGCCTCCTGGAGATAAAATGTTTGTGAGATGTATTTGCAATTGCTTATTAGTGTGCAAAACTTCAGCTCGTATAATAATGTGCCCTAGAGCTAACTGGTATGAATTTACTTGACTTAGAATTTAAAAAAAAAACCCATTTTGTTTAACCCATTATTTTCACAATTAAAGTCGGTTCTCAATACTTCACATACTCAAACATTAGTGGCATATGACAGAATATTTGTATTTATGGCTACCAAATTTAAATTGGGACAAGCAATGCCAGATAACATAATGATGAGTATAGGCTTCTTTAGGCTTGAGTTCACTTTACAGATAAGATGTGCATGTTAGCGGCAGTATATTCTCTTTCCTGAAATTCTTTTTGACAGATTAGTAGTAGTGAAAGAGGAATACAAAATGTCAAATTTCAATCTTTTGAGTTCCCTTGATAAAAAAAAAATGTAATATGGCAAATATTGTTAGCATACATTGCTCTAATTAAATAATCCAAGTCATGGATAACTTTTCATAATTTTCACAATTAAGCAAATGCAATCAATATTACTGATAAGAAAGCAGTAGTATGGAACATTATATAGAAAACTGAAAAATTAATCTTTTTAATACCAAAATAAATAACATAATAAGTGAAAAAGCATTAAGTTATTACAGAAATAATAGTATTAAAATATTTTCTAATGTATATAATTGAACGTCATACTTTTCATTATTCCTTGTAGATTTATTCTGAAATGCAATAATGCTACTCTCATACAATTTTGTACATTTTTTAATATTTTATAGATTTCAATATATATTCAAAAATATTCTAGATGTAGAACCAAACATTTTAATTTGAATCTTTAGTTGTATGTGAAAAGAAATCTTTATGGTGTGTCCCTTAATCTTTTTTTTAACCTTTGTAAAAGTGCACTAAAAGCTGTTTTTTAATACTCCTGAAGTAATATTCATGTCTCAGAAAATTCCTACATAAATATTTTATATGATTAGTTTTACGCTTAGATATGAGCCTATTCATTAATATTTTTACCATGGAATGTTCATGAATGGTAAATGAACGGTTTCTATAAAGTCTGCCTCAAAAATGCTGTCTTAAAGAAATTAGTTTCTAACATTTAAGAAGTTTAAAGAAATTAGTTTCTAACATTTAAGAAGTTTAAATTGAATCTTTGTATCCAATTAAATTTTTTAAGTATTATCTTTTTTGCATACAAAGAATACTACTTGTTGTGTGAAATAAAAATAAATTTATATTCACTTAATTTCATTTCATTAACTAAATAGAGAATTCCATAAGAATAATAAAATCCAGTTATTGATTGCTATTACTTAATCAAGGTACAGTCACATGATTTAATTCAATAAGTCTAAACATAAATTACCTATAACGTGTCCTAAGTTATACTTTCACTTTTCCACTCCAACTCTTAAATTGTATCTAGTCCTTTTTGCCATTAGCTGTTCAATTTCCATCTTTAAACCATGGAGAGTGAAATTTTATAATTATGGAATTTTACATGGGTATCTACTTTAAAAGTATATAACCTTATTACAAAAACAATATTGTGAGTTGATAGAATAAACCGTTGTTAAGAAAACTATTTATTTTTTGTCATTATAGTTCAACACTGATAGATATTGCTCAGAAGACAGGCAGAAGTGCAGCTATTTCAAATCCTGCAAATATTGTGTTTATTTCTTGTGCATTTTGCCATCATATATTTCAGGTACTAACTTTTTTCATATATCAGGAAAAGTTCTGTTACTTCATGCATTTTTTTTCCAGTTTTACAGATAAATATATTTTTAATTTGAAAATAACACAAGCATCCTCAAAGTTTCAACAGGTACTTGATTGACTTTGAATTTTATACACAGGAAAGTATATTCTAAAAAACCTCTATAACTTTATGCATCACTTATAATTGATTATTCAATGTTTAAAATAGAGCATAAGAATTTTTTTCCC
>KK122208.1:83247-106226 GCA_000611955.2 Stegodyphus mimosarum
AGTGAAGTAGGTGAAACATATAATAAAGTGTTCCTCAAAGACATCTCTTTTAAAAATCATTTTCTTTATTTTTCATTATACTGTGCAAGAAAGATTTTCCTAATGAACGAAAACATCATTTTCTACACCCTATATTATTAATACTTACTTATTGTTGAAAAAATGTACACATTTAAAAATTTTTTAAATACTTTTTACAAAATTGCCATTTAAATCAGTAATTAAAGTTGTTAGATGAGATTTCAAAGAATGTTTTTTGTATGTACAGTTTCATTAGGGAAGAAAAACTGAAAGAATTCCCTACAGATCAATGAAGATTAGCAACAGTATTGTTTCTTAAGTGTAACGTGTGTTCCTTAATGGGAAATTTCAAAATTCTTTTTATTTGACCAGTGTATATGTTAGATGATGCTCTTAAAAATACACTGGATTTTTAAATGTATTTCCTATTAATTTATAGTAAATAAGCTATACATATACATTTTCCAAGTACTGCCTTAACCATATGTTTATGTAGAAGTTCTTACAATCTTGTTTCTTTCAGATACTGTTAATGTTTCTGAATGTGGTTTGACATTAATGTGTATTTTACCGCGTTGTGCAAACATTGGCAGAAATTGAATTTGTAATTTCTTTGTAAATATGAAATTTCTTTGTTCTTTTGTTCGTATCTATTTTATTTCTGTAGCAGTCTTTTGTGGTTAAAACAAAAAAGGTAGCAAAGGGAGTTATGTTGTTACTTAAGATGCCAGAAGTAAATGACACGATTGTAAGTGTAAATATTGTGTTAAATTTATAAAACTGCATTTTAAATAAATGCCACTTCTTGGCCACTTCCATTTATTTGCAATCTGCCAATTTTTTTAAGCGTTAATAAACCTACTGCAAATGTTATAAATTAACTTAGAATTCAGATCTGCATTAGGTCTTAATGGATATTAAACAGTTGATTTGTTAAGAGAAAAGAATATAATTCATGGAAATTGAATGGTGAATTTGGACATTTTACTAATAGATGAAAAAAAAATGAGATGACTGATGAAAAAAATGAAACTGTTATGAATGTGTTTTAAGGGAGGGGAAATATCTACAGAATGAAGAAAATTTTTTGGAAACTCTGTTCATAACAAAAGAGAAATTGTTAATAATCCTTAAATAATTACATTTTGAGTGAAAAAAGACAAAGAACAAATATTAAGTGCACAAGAATATTAGAGCAAAAAAAAAAAAAAGCAATTTTTATTTTATTGGCTTAAAATAATAAACACAAAGAAAAGGAAATAGCAAAAAAAAAAAAAAAATTCTAAAAACTGTAGGACTGAAATTAAATTTCTGTTATCAAAATATGAAGGAAAGGAAGAAAGCTGTCAGACTGACTTTCAAGACTATCGAAGGTCAAAATTTTATTGAGAAATTTTGTTTAATTAGAATTCCTGTCATCAAAAAATGTAAAGGCATCATCCTAAAATGAACTAGAACATTTTTTACAAAGCTAACTCTCTTAAGGCAGATAGCTAATGTCACCATAATAAATTGCATGATCTAGCAAATAATAAAGAAACAATGTTTTTTTAATAATTTCCAAAACAGTGCAGATAAATATCAGCAAGAACAGGATTGAGCTTCCTAAATTTGATTCATCTGTTCATAAAAGTAATACTTTAAAAAAATAATCTATCTGATAACACAAAATAACTAAAAGAAGGCCTATCCTATTATGTCATTTTACTAGTCAAAGTGTAGAAACACCCTTTTATATCATACACCAATATAAGAATTGAAATTAAATGTGTGGTGTGGGTAATGGGAAGATAGCAACATATGTTCAATAATCTGGGTATCATTCATTCCATCTTAAATCATGTTCGAAATTTTTTAATGGAAAATAGAGAATGTGGTACCTAAGTTTAAGATAGAGTTTTATCAAAAACAATAACAGTGCAGTTAGCTTATTTTTTCAAACTTTAATCTTATAGGTTTGGTTTGATTATAGCAAAACATATGAGAGCTAGCTGCCTAAGGGGACGGATGCTTTTGTTGAGAATATTCTAAGGCAAAATGGTTCATCTCCCATTCATCTAGAATCAAATCCAAGTTGAACTGCCAGTGTTCAATAACTTTACTGCTTTAGGCCTTCATTCATTTAAGAAATAAGGTGCTAGGAAGAAAACGTGGATTTTTATTTCTTCATTCCAAGTAATGAAATGTTACCCAAGTACCCAGAAATGAAATGTTAACCTTGTAAGTGGTGGAGAAAGCTTTCCTATTATTGCTGATGAATATAAAAAGTTTTACTCAACAAAGCTAACATTTCTGTACACAAGTTACTTAAATTCAGAACTAGAAATAAAGAAATTCAATAAAATAGGATGATTGTGTGACAAGCACCATAGTGGATGCCTGAAAACTGCAAATGAAGCAATAGCTATTGTATCTACAGCTTTCTTCGAGAATAGTCCTGACTACAGCATGTGCTTGGAAATGAGCATCAGATTAACTATCCATATAGGTTACACTAACACCTAGCATCTCTATAAGGTTTAATTATTACAAACATTAACTGACTATAAAAAAAGTTTACAGTATGAGCTACAATCAAATATGTATGAATCTCATGTTCACCTGAAATATTTTATTTCATGATAAGATCCTTTTCTTTGTGAATGATGCAAGTTATAGATAAAACTGTAGACAGTGTTGTGATTTAAATCCATTGTGAAAAAATCACACCAAAACTGTAGATGAGGCTAATTTTATAGTACGAAGCTTCATCTCTCACAAAGATGATTTAATTTCATTCTTGGATATCAGTGTTATGTAGTATCACCTGGAATGGAGAAGTAACATGCATTAACTAACTGCATCAGTTTTGTAGTTGATTATTATCTTAATGAATCAAAATATCAAAAATGCAACAGTAACTTCATATTTCTGAGAAATTTCTAACATCAGATGGTTTATGTTTCAAGATTGGTGGCAATGGTGTTCAGATTCCTCCTGGATTTAGAGTGTTTTTACACTTAATGTTAAACTTCAAGTATTGTATAAGTTAAAAAAAAAAAAAAAAACCTTCCTACAGAATTTTGACTTACCTTACTGATGCTTCAGCTCATGATTTCTCTATGATTAAAATTATTATCAGGTCATCTTATTCTTAGAATTAATTAAAAATTGTTAATTATGCTAGACTTATCCTGTCCTTGCAAATGGGTATTCTACCTCTCTTTATGGTAATGTCCCATCTGAAAAAAATAGCCGTGAAACTGTGCATTAAAAATTGTACTTTTATTGTAATGAAATAAAAATATTAATTTCTTGCATTGATTATATTAAATTAGATCTTGAATCTTAATCTAAAGCTGGAAGAAGAAACTATATACTAATAATTTTGGAAAAAAATTCAGTACATAATTATTATTGATGTAAAAAATAGCTGAATGCATGATAAAATTTACAATGTTCATCATAAGACTTTAATTGTTTTATCTATGCAAAATTTATTATTTTAATTCAGAAAATAAATTATACGATGTTTTTTTTTCTGAATTTTGTATTCATTCTAAAATGAAATCAAGAAATGTTTGTTAATTTAACATTTTGAAAGAATATACTATATACTAATAGTTATAAGGGGAAAAAGTACTCAATACAAAATAATTATTATTGGCACAGTTAAATAACAAGTAATTGAATGTTTGATAAAATTTATAATGTACAGTATCCATTATTAACTATCAAAATTTTATTTATGCAAAATTTATCATTCTTAGTCAGCAGATAAATTGCAAATGAGTTAATACAATGTTTCTTCTTAGAGTTTAATGCTCCTTTTAAAATATAATTAAACTATGTTTGTTGACTTAACATTTATGAGTTATGTCTTAAGAAAAAGACACAAACACAGGCTTCAAATTTTTCTTAAAATAACTGTATAAGTTCCATTTTGGTTGGCATTTTCATAGAATAATACTATTATTATTGCTAAAATAAGTATCAGCAATCCATTTATGCATATAATTTGATAAAAAATATATATCATAATATAATTTTTCATAAAAATATCTTGTTTAAAATAGTGCTATTTTCTGTTTAATATATGTTATATAGTGATATATATTAAAAAAAATAAAGTAGTCAATTGCATTAAAAAATAAAAGAAGAAATTAGAATAAAATTTATGCCATGTGCTGCTAAATTTTAAAATTAAAATTGCATGCAAATTTTGCAACTTGTTTCATGAAGATGATAGGAAGCTTTCAAATATGCTGCTCGACATTGAAAATGCAATACCAAGAAGGAGTAGTCAGAAAGTGATGAAATTTGGAAAAAAGACAGAGACAGCAAGCAGCAATAAGTGATCTTTATTTCAAAATGATAGTCAGAATACAGAGCGAGAACAGTGTCGGCTCAGTAAGATGTAGGACCACCGCGGAAAGCGATGCCCGAAGAAATACGTCTAGGCATAGAGTCAATAAGAGTGCAGATGATGTACTAAGGAATGGCTTTCCATTCCCTTTCAAACATTTGCCACAGTTTGTCTTCTGAATGAGACAGGGGCAGAGTCTGCAAACGGCGTCCAATCACATCCCACACATGTTCGAATGGTGATAGGTCAGGAGAGTACGGTGGCCAGGGAAGCAACTGTATACCTTGCAGAGCATGTTGGCAGATGCAAGCACTGTGTGGTCGGGCGTTATTCTGCTGAAAATTTGCATTAGGCAGCCCCTGAAGGTAGGGGACTGCCACCGACCGCAGTACGTTATCCAAGTATCGTTGGGCTGTCATAGTGCCCTGAATACGAACTAGAGGTGACCTGGAATCGTAGGCAATAGCTCCCCAAACCATTATGGCACGTTGTTGCACGGTGGGGCATTCCACAGTTACTGCCGGATTAGATCTGTCTCCACAGTGACGCCACACACGTATATGGCGACTGTCACTGGATAAACAGAAGCATGACTCATCTGAGAACACAACGTTTCGCCATTCTGTCATCCACATCCAGTCCAGCACCATTCTAAACGTTGGCGTCTATACTGTGGGGCCAATGGCAGTCTTCTTAACGGATGCTATGAGTGTAGGCCACGTTCAACCAATCGACGGGAAATGGTTCTCGTCCACACGGGAACATCCAGGGTATCTTGCACATGCTGCAGAATCGCAGTATGAATGACTTGGGGGACCACCACAGCTTGTCGGCGGATGCATTGATCCACGCATGCTTCTTCCCACATTCCCTTGTTCCAACCATGTTCGCCCTAGCCGATGCACCGTGCTCTCATCCATGTATGTATCAGTTGCGATTTGATGTAAGGGCCAACACGCCTTTCTCAGTCTGATCACTATACCCCTCGTAAAATCATCTATCTGCTGGAAGTGCCTTCGTTGACGGCGGCCTGGCATTCTCTCCTATTACACGTATCCTCCGGGACAAAAACCAACTTTCTTCGATAATTCGTCTGGCAGAAACAATGACATGAATATTGCCCATTCTGCACGTTCCTTCCCTGATATCTTATTTCACTTCGAAGAGCTGTGCATTTCACATCATTCGCATAACTCGGTGACGTGCGTCTACTCAAAAATTTGCATAAATTTCTGACCACTCCTTCTTGGTGTTGAATTTTCAATGTCGAGCAGTGCATTTAAGTGGTATTTTGTTAGGTTTGAAATGTTTTGCATCTTGAATTATATATATATATGTTTTTTTACATCTTGATTTATATATATATATGTGTGTGTGTGTGTGTATGTTAGTGTTATATAAGTTTATAATATTAATATAAAATTTAAAATTTTACTTTTAAGAGCTTGAACCTGAATACTTTAACTTCTCAGTTATTGTGATATATATTTACAAATATTAGATGCATTCTAATTAAAAGTAAGAAATTATTCGCATTTGAAAAGTTGAAAGTAATTATATGTCATATAATACATAACAACATTTAAAAGACTGAATTCTCTATGAATGCTGAAATATACCCCTTTTATAAAATACCTAATTATTAACTGAAATGTGTATTTACTTTTTCCCTTGTTAATTCTGCTGGAGTTTTGCATCTAATTTGAATCTGCTACATGCAGTATTATAATGAAACTGTAAATTTTACATAAAAATATACTTTATTGACATAACTCTATAAATGTCATAGCTGCTGACCTTGAAATCTTAAAAACTGGGAGATTTTTGTGAGAAAATGGATGAAACCAGGAGGTTTTGACATTGTGGCAACACCATTTGAAAGGAACTCCAAACTGATTTTAATTTACTTTATACAAACTATAATTCAGTTCTAATATAAAGTATATTAACATTTAATTAAATATTCTAATTTTTATGTTCTTTGGCTCATTTCATTTTTTAATTTCCTTATACTTTTATGCTTTAAGGAAACCCTGCATAATGAAAAAAGCTTTGATTTATCAAAGTACTTGTACATATAATGAAAATAAAACTAAGAATCAATGTACACAGTATTTCTATTGATAAACTTAGCTAAACTTTAAAACCATATATTGAAGTAAACAAATTAAATACAATTATTAACAGATTAAACATCAGTTGAATCTTCATATAAAAATTTGCAATTGTCTATAGTGTATTAGGACAACTCAGATAAAATGAAATTTAACAAGAAAAATTTAATAAGATCAATAAAATGCAATAAGAAAAATGCAATTCATATGAAATAAAATTTAATAAGAATTTTTCTGAAAATCATTAGCTATGGGGGATTGGAATTTGTCTGATTTTAGTTTCATTACTTCAATAAATTTTAATTTATTACTAGGAAACATTTTTCTTAGTAAAAGCTAATAATTAAAAACTGTTGACTTACCAAGAGACTGGGAGATGTGATGAAAAACCAAGTCTTAACCGGGACAGTGGTAGCTATGAAACACATAATAAAAATGCATACTTTGTATTTTATTTTTATTGAATGCAATATAGAATATTACTTTTTCATCATAGAGTTTTACTATGGATACAAAGATTGAAATGTAAATTATTTTTTAGCAGCTGTATTTAAGGATTATTGCTGTATTTTAAGGATTATTTCTGTTGATTCATTAAAACATTTACATGTTACTGCTTTTTTATATTTCAAGTTTAAAGATGTAAAATTATATTAAAAAATTTCTAAGCTATGTTCATTTTATTTCAGTATGATGTATTCACTAAGAAACTAGCTTTATGTCCTTACTGTGCCAAAAGGTAAGCTCAAGAATAAACATATATTAATTCTAATAAGGTGATAAACAATTTAACAAGCCAAAACTTTAGTGTAAATCTGTATCAACTTATTATGCTTCCCTTAATTCCAGAGTTAAAATTTTGATTTCAAAGCAAACAACAGCAGGAAACAGCAAAATATATTTAAATACCGCTTATTGAGAAAATGTTCTTGGAAAACTTTAGATCAAAATCATCATTTCATCCCCCATTGAAGTAGAAATAATAAAATTAATAACTGACAAAATCCTACTTTTTAATAATTAAAATGCTCAGTTTTATGAAACAGAAAGAAATCTGTTTCTGAGATGCTATTGTTCTGGCTCTTGAAATAAGGTGCCCTTTTAATTGCTATTAAGGCAAAAGTTAAAATTTTACCATTTATTAATTTTAATAAAACTCATATATCTTAACTGATTTTTTAAAAATTTATTTCTGTTTGAGTGAGCAAAATAAAATAACCCAGTTACGTTGTTTATTCTGTTCTATTTATGTTAATATTTTTGTTATGTAACTCATTATAATTAATTCTTGAATTTAGTAGAGCAATCAAATGACCTGCTTTACACAAGATTTTCCCTGGGGGGGGGACACAGGAACGAAACAAAAGTCTCCAGTTTTCTTCTGTAGCAATTTTTTTTATATATATTCATAAACCTCATACTGGAGTCTTCTTTTGAAAAGATTTCAATGTATGAAAAAGTTTCATTTCACATTCTTCAAATAGAGGGATCTATAATTAGCTTTACATATTGATATAATGCTACTTGAATGGATAATTACTGACAGTTAATTATGTGTAATTTTGAAAGGTATCTGTAGAATCAATATTTCTGGTTCAAAACTTTCTTCTTTTGTCTGCAATCATTATACAGGCTTATTTTATGTCTGCATGGTATGATATACATGATTATAATTTATATTTACACAGTTTTAATATATTTTTTACTTTGAACTATTGCTTATTTTAGTTAATACGTAACAGATGCTAAACTGCAAATGTTAATTCTACAGATATAATAAAAATAGAATATGTATTCCCCATTAAAGTAATGGTAATAAAGTATTGTACACATTTTGTTTTAATGCCTTGGATGTCATTACAGCATGCACTGCATGAATACCAAGTTCTTATTGCACAAGGATTATTAGCCTTCCATACTATAAAGCATAACAATCAATTAAATCAGTAGATTGTACATCCAACATCATAAAATGTTTGTTTTAAAAAACGTCTACAAGAACAAAGTTTAAAATATTGATGTTTATCTTCTTTTTTGCATTCTGAAAAATGAGTATGAAGATAGAACTCATAGCATAAAAAAACTCTATAATTACGTATTTGTATAATTCAAAGTTGAAGTAAGTACTTATTTTTGTGAGTTGTTTTTAAGGTAAGAGAGGTCCAGAATCTAAGAAAGAGAAACTTTTCAAATCTCAGTAAGCCATATCCTTCTGTTTGCTTTGGAGAAGCTTCAAACAGCTGGAAAAAATGTAGCATTTTGTACCAATAACAGCAATTTCAGAGAACCTAGCTAAAAAAGGTAAAAGCAGTGTTTTTAAAAGTTACAAAACAGCATGAAAATGGATATTTTGAGAGTTGAATGTGCCACATATTTGACTCGCAATGGTTTGCAAATCCACAGACATGCTACCAGTTGATATTGCTTCTATAATTAACAAAATTTTCAACACTTTCATATAATTGCTATTAAAGATTTAGTACTTCTGTTACCAAGGAAGTGTGAAAACTAGATGGTTTTCCTTTTCTAGTAGTAGAAAAATGTTCTGAAACTAGATTTCTTTTTGCAGTAAATGACTTCAGAAATGCACTTTTAAATTATCTGTAGTTCATTGGTTACTTATAGTTCATTCATAATCAAATTAAAATGATAAGATATTTTTGATCAAAGCAACAGAAGCATTGGGATTGTTTACAGAATAGATTTTTAATAGGAAGGAGCAATGATCTTTTACATCTATAGTTCTGAAAATAAGAGCTTTCGAAAATGGTTTTATAACAGAAGCTGACTTTGCAGAAATAGTTAACAGTTTCTGCAATAGTTTCTTAGAATGCATTAAAAATTATAGCAAAATTTTATGAACGTACATCACTTTGGGCATGGACTTAGTTTGTCTCCTTCTTAATAAAGTTAAAAAACATCAAAGTAATATATAGATTATAAATATTGTTAGTATTATAAGGTTATTAGTTTAAGCATCAGCTTTTAAAACGTTTTTAGTAATCTCTTTCTTAATCATAATTTCTTTACCTTATTCAAATTATTTTAACATACATTACAAAGGACAAGTTTTGCAGAAGTGTTCAATATGTTTGCTACAGAAGGTGTGGGGGGGGAGAGAAATTATGAGCAAATATGATATAGTTGCACTTAATTTTGCTGTGTAATATCTGCATTCACGTAATAGAAATCTAGGCAATTTTAGCAAAAAAAAAAAAAAAAAAAAAAGTTATATAACAGGAACATACATCTACTTACTTCAAAAGATAAATAATCAAAGAAACACTTGACAAAATGATGTTTTTCTTTTAAACATAACATAAAAAGAATTAATTACAAGTGTAATATTTACAGCTCAATGAGGATTACATAATGTTATACCACAGCACCTCCGAAGATAAGTGTGCAATCATCTTTATGCTATCAGCCAAGAGCAGCACAATCCAAATTGAAACTTTAGAGGGGAGGAGAGCAAAGTCTCTCCATTCAGTTCAGAATGAGGGGAGAAAAGTTAATACAATTTTTGATTTGTTACAGCCTCCCCTCTGTGGCTCTGACATCGTCTCATCGAGGAACCAGCAGTATGTCTCCTGGGATGTCAAGTTTGTAACAGTGTCACTCATCTCATTTTTTTTATTTAACCTGCACTATATTTGCACATTTCTATGAAATTAACACTTTTGAGAAATTTTGTGGTATGTTCCATTAGCACCATAATATCCTGCTGTAGCAGATAGCTACGCAATCATTTTCCTGTTGTCTGCCAAAACTTTAGAGAGGAGAAGAGCAAAGTCCCTTTAGTGAGTTCGGAATGAGGGGAGGAAAGATAATACAGTTTTTGATTTGTTACAGTTATATACTGAATTGATTATTTTTACAGGTCAGCAGTTAGAAAAGAATTTGTTCGATGGCGAACAATACCTCTTTTTACCTTAGCAGTATGTTTTCTAGTAGCTGCTATTACAATTCCAGTAAGTAATTTATAATTTTTGTGTGTAATAATGGGTTTTACTCTTTTTATATTAATTCATTTCTGAAACTTGTATGATACAAAAAAAAAGTACATGAAACATATATAAAGAAGTATCCATAAATGTGGAATTGTATCTTGGAACATTCTGAATTGTACATTCTTCTGATTTATACTATTGCAGAAAAAGTCTTCAAAAGTTTGTGACAGCATTACAGAAAACAATCGTTAATAAAGAAAAATATTCCTACAGGAGATTAGAAATCTTTTATACAAACTGAATTTGTAACAAGGGGAAATGTTACATATTTTTTTCATCTATACAGTACAAAGTCCAAAATCTGGGACTCCTGGATCACCATCCTTTTTTTTTTTTTTTTTTTTAGTGATTTTTCTTCCAACTGAGATTCCTGTATGTCACTTTTACACCTACTGGCTAGGAAATCACCGTGGCCTGACCTTAGCTGCAATCACACTTTAAGCTCTTAAGTGGTTGTGGAAGGAAAAGGGTAATGTTTTCCTGTCTGACATGAACAATAATAACTTAAGCCCTAAGATTTGAAAGAGATTAAGTTCAGTTAACAGCAAATTGTGCTCTTCCTGAACTAATTTGAACTAGCTTATTATTTTTGCAGGCTTTCATTATTACAGCTATCTTATTAAAATTAAAGCTTGAATTTTTGATCATGTCAAAAAACCTAATGCTGCAGCTGCAAAAGAAAAGCATATTTGATACTTCTATAGTGGCACTAGCATGAGAAAATGGCACTGAACAATGTTATAAGATTAAATTTTGTTAAAAATTAGGTAAATCTGCAGCAAAAACAGTACACACAATTTGAAAAGTATATGATATTGCTTCATTATCAAGAATACAAATGTATGAATGATACAGCCATCGTAATTATGGTGTGAAAGCATCAAAGATGAACCAAAGATAACATAGCCTTCAACTTCAAAGAATGAGAAAAATATGAAGAAAATTTGTTCTTTGGCAAAAGTTGATAGACGTATAAGAACTCAGCGACTTCCTGACATGCTTGGAATAAGCAAAGAAAGCTGAAGATTAATTTCATTTAAAAATCTGAATATGAAGAAAATTTGTGCCTTCGATTTTGACGGAGCAGCAAAATGACAGAAAAACTTGTGAAAATCTGCTGACTATTGCCAGATAGGACAATACGTTTTTAAAGCATATCACAGTGGGAGGCATCTGCAATATAACCCATAAACAAACAAACAAACAAAAATGCATAATAGAAAGGACCAGCTTCTCCCATAAAAAAAAATGTCGAAATCAAAGACTAATGTAATGCTGATTGCATTTTTTTATTACAAAGAACTTATTCACCATGTATTTGTCCCTGAAAATGAATTAATTAATCAGTATTTTTACAAGAAGGTGCCTTTTTTGATTAAGAAACAGGATAAAACAAGTTAGGAAGAAACGCTTTTTTCCTTGGCAATGGTTTCTTTTACATGATTATGCTAAGCCTCATACAGCATTGTCAGTAGAACAGTATATTGCTAACTATTCAGTTGCTGTGATAAATCACCCATGATGTTCTCCTGATTTATCTTGCCAGCTGATTTTTTTCCCTTTTCCGAAGCTTAAGTCGGGCACAAAAGGACAGATTTGAAAATGTCTCGGATATTAAATCAAATGTTCCACATGTTTTGTATACGATTAGTTCCATTGCCTATAAACAGTGTTTCATGACCAGAAGAATATTAAAAAAAAATGTAGAGACTCCTCTGGTGATTGTTTTGAAGGAGATAGTTAATTTTTTTCTTATTTATAAGAAATTGTCCAGTTACTTTATGGATGCACCTTGTATTAATAGGCACATTAGGTGTTGTCTATGCTTTCTCACAGAGCGAAAACAGCCTATTTTTATCACCAAATACTGTACCTAGGAAGTATATTTCTGCATCATGTACTTATTTAAATAAAAAAATAAAAGGAATATTCATGGTAACCTTTCTATATTTTAATGCAATATTTTATACAATGTTATGAAATTAATAAGAAAGTCAGAAGATATATAAATTATATACCCCCCGCCAAAGTTTGAAATATAGAAATGTATGTCCTATATTAAAATTGATTGCAATATCATTTAAATCTATATTTTTACTCAAGAACTTTAATATTTTAAACGTATTTTATCTTACTTTACTCTATTTTCTAAACTTGTTGAATTTGAATTATCATAAACTAAATTGTTATAAAGGATACATGGATAAATCAAGTTAAGCATACAATATTTGCTGCTAATTAAATCATACTTCAGTGATGCAACTTTTAAACAAAATTAATCATTTAAAAAATCTAGTAAATTTTTCTGTTAACAGGCAGTAACATTTGGGATTGTTACAAGCTTTCCAGGAATTATAGCAGTATATGTAGGTAGGTGATATCAATAAAAATTTATTATTAATGTAATATACTACAGCAATATCAACTCAGTTTAGAAAGAATATATCAGCAGACCGTTTTATATTCTTTCATGATGCATTCACATTAATTTTAATCTTAAATAAAATATATTTATTTCACATATATTTCTTACCCAATGTTGTGTTAGAAAGTTTTATGCATGCATATATTAAAAACATCACTTAATACTGTTACATCATTAAAATTATGTAATAATTTAACAGTGGAGAAAAGATAATCAAAATAACATATCATATCATCTAACGTAGTTTTCTAGTTTAAATAATTTTAGCAGAGAAAACTATTAAAAATTAGAAATGCTTTCTTTGATATCTTTAATTTATTGATACATATAATAAAATGTTTACAGCATAAACATAAATTGAAAATTTTGATGCACATTAAAAAGCTTTTCTGTTGGAATTTATTTCATGTCAGAAAATTATACTAGAATTAAATTGTATTGTTCATTATGCTTTGAATTGTTTGTGTTTATAAGTACATATAAAATACTATTAAAATACGTATTATACCTAAATGAAATCTTAAAGAGACTTAGATGAAACCTTGTTAAGAATTCATACCGACATTCACCACACTCTGTACCTGCCTGACATTTTCAAACTGTAGTTAAAATATTTTATTATATTAATTTGCATTTTTTATTTTTTTCTTTTGCTAGGTTTATTTCTAGTTTCTATTATACTTTTCCTGGCAGCAGTATTTTTTGACACAATCAGAGTGAGTCAAGTTGTACAGTCAAACACATGTGACGAATAATTTCATTTCTATATTTTAAAAGGGTGGAAAATTGTATATTTATATGCAGAGCAATACATTAAAAATGTTGTTATTTTTTGAATTACATATTTCTTAAAGAAAAAATATGGCTAACACAGGTATTCATTAAAGTTATTTTCATTTTCCAAAAATATTTTGGATTACTTACATGCATTCAATTTTTCTAATATTTTAATGAAACGTTTTAAGAAATACACTACAGCTTTTCATAAGAAATTCAGCAATTAATGTAGCATTCATTCTTTGTAAACAAAACTTGTGAATTTACGCAAGCACTTTTATTTCGAGCTGATGAAGTCAACATCAACATAAAAAACATCCATGATAATTTCTAATAATGTATTGTGCAACTACAATACTTACGCATGATACAATACGAAAAATTAGCTGGACTACCAGATAATATCTTTCACATTCTCTTATACTAGAATATTACATAATTTCTTAACAATGACGAAAAGATAATTAGTCAGGAAGTCGACATATACAGAAAATTGTATTGTTTTCTTTAAAATGTACAGATGGATTAAAAAAGTATGCATATTTTATTTTTTTGAGAGAAAAATCATGTAATACTCCTTGAAATAACAAATCAATGAACAGCATAACATAACTTTTAATTTTAACTACTATTATAACTTTCAGAAAGCAGTCATTTGAGATAAATAACAGTATGAAATGTTTTCATTGCTAATGAAGTAAGGAGAAAGATACAGAAATGACCATTTTAATACATTTTATTTACCTATAATTTTACAAAAAGAATATAAAGTACAAATAAAAATTGAAAGAAATAGAAACTTTCAAGTTGGAAGCAAATGCATGGAAGAAATAGATCTTTGACTTCATCATCACAGTATGCTTCTTTGAGATTCTGCAAAATAAATACAAAAATTTCAAAATTAAAATTAAAAAAGCCTCAAAATATTTATATTAAAACAGTTCACCATGTTTTAGCCTTTTAGAAAATCCTAATGTTAACATAAAAGTTTAGTTGCCAAAATTTCGTCACAGCACTCAATTTCTGTAATGAACACTGTTGTTAACAGTATCTGCTTCATTGGTACGCAGGCAATTTAAATATCTTTTAGAAGGAATGGATCTCCCCCTTATACAACCAAGTCCATTGCCCTCAATTCAGATAACATCTTGAATAAGTTTGTGTCATGCATGGAACATATTAAAGCTTTTCTTAATGAGAAGAATCAGCACTTCTCTGAATTGAAAGATAAAGAATGGTTTTGCAAATTGATGTTTCTGACTGTATAACTAAAGATTGCATGGAAAGGACCAAACAGTACTTAAACTTTTTCAATATCGGACAGGCTTTGCTATAAGATTAAATATATTTTCCTGTGATATTAATACCAGTACCTATAAATACGTCTCAAAACACAAAGCACTTGCAAACACATTGACCATAGACAAACTTCAAACCTATGTTGAAGCACTTAAGGAGAAATTTTTGAAAAGATGTAAAGACTTTGAAGTTCGTATACGTATATTTTCCTCCCTAATCAAACCAGATTTAATAGACCCATTAATAATCCCATCTGATTTGTCAACTTTTGAGTGGAAGGAAGTTCATGATTTTGAAATAAAACTTGTTGAACTAACATCTTCAGAATTATGGAAAGCAAAATTTATGGAATTACGAAAAATTCTGGAAGATAATACTAACAATAAATCAACAGCTATTTCAAAGTGCTGGATGTCATTGCCAGAGAGATTTAATTGTTTGAAGAATATTGCATATGCTCTGCTTTCTACTTTTGGTTCTACATATATGCAAATAAATCTTTTCTCATATGAGAAATATTTTGAGCGACAAGGAAGTTGTTTTACAAATGCATTTTCAGAATCATGTGTCAAACTGAAAGCCATAAATTATACCCCTGATATTGCAATATTAAGAAGAGTGATACAGGGTTAAAGTTTGTATTAAAATTAAAAATTTTATTTAACTACATCAAAGGAATACTTACATTTTATATCATTTATTTTTCATTTGTGTTAAAGAAATGGTTATATTTTATGTTAACAAATATCATTAAATGATGCAGAATCAATATATAATAAAATATATGTAATCAATATGTAATAATGTATTCTTATCCTCTGTCTCCTAACTCTGCATGCACAAAGGAATCGAACTGTTTCAAATATTTCCTACTCTGTGGCATCCTGAATCATTGGTGATTGGTTTGGCACACTACAGCTATGAGGTTGCTTACCTCTTTTACACTATATTAAACAACACGTAATTGTGGTGGTAGATACTTCAATCTTGCATAAACTATACACAATGCAAATCCTTAACAAAACTTTTGTAATAATGCATTCAGATGTGTATCTTTTCAAAATACAAAGTAACTCAAGGCACATACTTCTGAAAATGCTAATGTTATTACACATAACTTTCTGAAACATGGGTGCTGAGACTGATAATTATAATAGTATCTCAGATAATCACTCCTTGACACGAGATGATCAAGTATGTATTATGGGAACCACTGAAACGGCAATTTTATTATTAACCCGGTAGGACGCGCACTTATATGAGTTACACGAGCACGCATGCTAAGTCCAAAAGGCCCGATTTGTGTTTCTTGAAGAAAATGTTGTAAATCTTCAAAAAAGTGTTACACCTATGCCAATAATGAATTTTATGACTAAATTTAAAAACTATGCATGTTGAAATTTTTAATTTCTGCAAATGCTTTTATGAAATAAAATTTCCTAAATGAATACAAAATCATATTATATATTATCATAGGGGGAAAAAAATAGTAGATCCTTACCCTGTATCAATTCTTATTTTCCTTATTAGCACTAGAGACAGAGAACAAATGTTAGCAGCACATTGGAAAACTGTTTTCGTGTGTCCCAAATACAAATATGTTTCATAATCGGTGAAGCGCATTTTTGTTTTTCTTTGCTTTTTCACTGGGCAAACACTGCTCTTTTCCCTTTTCGTTTCTGATAATTATTTCCCATTGAAACAATTTATGTCATTCTCACTCTCGTTTTCAGGATCTATATCCCTATCTGGTTGGAAAGCGCTTTAACCCACTGCTTGGCGGCGATTATTTTTGAAAGAGCAATAAACGCGCCAACATGGGTAACTCCGTATATCCGCCAACCTTATTTTGTTGATTTGTGTACGTTGCCTACATTGTGCAATTCGCTGAAGTTTTTTTAAGTTTAAAAGGAACGCTGTGCACATGGCATTTTCTTGTAATTTATTTTCATTATTTTAGCTTATTTTGTTCATTTGTGTACGTTGCCTGCATTGTGCAATTCGCAGATGTTTTTTTAAGTTAAAACGGAATGGTGTATATATGGTATCGTTTGTAAATTTAATGTCCTTTTAAAAAAAATTCCTTCTTTCTTCGATGCCATTTTGGTTACGTTTTCGCAGAGCGTGTCGGGAAGGTTATGTAACGGCATAAAATGTGTAAGTATTACAACATAAAATGTAAATAATTAATTTAAACCTAACTGACAAATATTTTAATGATCATAATGTTCGTTTTGCATATTATTTTATTATCTTTTTGAGGCAACAGTTTCCATACTAATTTATGCTTTAGAATTTTATGTTTTGTTTACAATAGGTTTCGGGAAGGTTGCAATTGCAAAGTCGTTTCGCAGAAATGCGCCGAATTGGCGATTTTCAAAACATCGCCAAGCAGTGGGCTAAAGCGCATTTTCACCCCCTATCTGAACCAGGATCATGCGAAGTAAAAATTCATGATCACTTCCTTATTTTCTTCAATTCATTCTTCGACAGTTGATAGATGTAATAATTTTTGCAAAATATCTTCATTGTAAGGTAAATTATGTGACAAGTTTACTGCTTTCTATACTAACACAAATCAACTACGTAATAGTAAAACAAATAGGCGTGCTGGGTCTAAAAGACCTGATGAGATCAAAATCAAAACTCTGAATCAAAGCCCCAGCAAAAAAAACTTCGACCTATGAAACGACTACACTGGACCTCAACAATTTGTGTGAAATAGGCTCATTTTGAGAGAGATTTGTTTAATCGTGTGGGTCCACTGGACCAGTGTGTGCTCTCGCAGGTTAAACTAAACTACTTAAGTGATCAGTAATCAGCAATAACAATATTTTAAGTGCTAAACAAATCAAGAAGTCAATTTATTGATTTGTTTGATTTTTCCTACAGCAACACTATTCTTATGGAAAACTCATTTTTTTATTACAATTTTATTCTTTCTCAATCAAAGTATAATTTATAATACAGGCTCCATTTGGTAATTAGGATAATTATACTCTTTTATGTAATTCAGTACATTCCTAAACAGTTTATGCTAATTTTTTTCATTTCCTGTCAGCAGAGCTGATAACATGTTTCTATAAAGGAAAAAAACTAGAGAAGTAAAATTACTTGGCTTACTTTATGAATTTAAAACTGTTTTAGGAGAAGACCTCTACAGAAAATCAAACAAACAGACATTTTTCATTGAATAGTTTAAATAATATTTAGTAGTTATAAAGTTCAACATACCCGAGAAATTAATTTTCATCTTCAGTAAAAAGAAAAGAAAAAACAAAGTGGTAAAGTTTACAATTGGGTGCCCCTTGTTTTTTTTCCCCCTGACAATTCTTTTCTGATACCAAGATCGGCAGCAGGAAGGTATAGTTTCAAGATAAGCCGCTACACAAAACCAAAATAAGAGGTAAAAAAATTGCACAAACTTGGGTGTCCATCTACACATCGATCTATTTTCACTTAAACAAAATCGAAGAATTGCATAAACTAGGCAATGCGCACTGTCTTAACTTTGCCCATTGATCTACTTAAAAAAAATACAGAGACTAAAACAAAGTTAAAACTATCATGCTAACCAGAAGTGGGGTTTCATCACCAAAACTGAACAAAATTTGTCGCTATTGAAGGGGTACACACACAGTAGAGCCAAAAAAGTTTCCCTTTGTTTTTCATATTTATAAACTAACAATAAAAACTCGAGAAATGCAATTCAAAACAGATTTTGCAATACAGTTTTAAATCCAGAAAATATTGCTACTGATAGTGAAGAACATAACAGAGAGACTTTTGAAAATGAAAGGTTTCAATTCACAGATGATAAAAGATTTAAAATTCATGATAAAAAAAAGAAAACAGCTTAAATAAATTGCATTGAAAAAGAGTTATATAATAAAACAAATAAACAATGAGCCTTTTTTTTTTGCAAATTTTGAATTTTTGATAATCATGCTTGCTTTAATATTTCATAAGCAATTATTTAATAGTTTATAATTTTTTACGTCATCTTATTAGATTTAAACTGATGATCTGGAAATTTTTGAAATCCAGAGATGAAAAGTTCTGATCATTCCAGATTTTAGATTTTGTACTACTTTTTTTTATATATATATACGTATATATAATCAGATATAAAACAACATTTACAGCCATTCTTATTTTTATCTCTAAACACTGTCCTGATATCTTTCAGCATTGCCTTCCAATAGACATTCTATTGTCTTTCACTGGTTTCTTTTGCCAGAGAAGTGAAAGTGTTAACAAGAATGCGGTGAGACACACTGATATAAGCAAGCCTTAAAGGAAGGCATATACAAGATAGGTCACCTGTTATAGTAAAAGAAAAGCAAATTTAAACTGAATTTTTCTTAACTTTAAAACATAACTGCCTTGCTATTCCTAATTCATTAAATTATAAACATTCATAAAATCCTAGTGCAATTCAATGATTAATAACAGAAAGTATTATAAGTAAAGCTAATAAATAGCCATAACACTATGGATGGAACACAAGTTGATATTACCAGTTTTGTTAGAGCTAAAGTGCTTTATTTTATTACAAACACAGTAACCCCCGTGCTACTTACCTATGGTAGAGGACATCCTAAGGAATACTGGCTAGTTTTAACATTAGACATAAATTATTACAAATTAAAAAACTAAACTGTTCATCCACTTAACCCATTGGCTATAATATAAGCAGAATTTAATATGGTTCGTTAATTAACATGCAAATATTCTAAAAAGGTATAAATGAATGAAAAATTGACCTCAGTGTTTTGACTGATGAGTACTTTGTAGTTTTCCAGACAGATATTTACAATCTTGACTAGAAGAACTACCAGGCATATTGCGATGCGTAGGCGCTCTGCCCTGGGTTGAGAAAGGCTCGGGTACATTGCTTTGCATCACAGAATATAAACTAACTGAATTTCCTGACTTATACGCTTCCATATGGTCTCGACCACTCATAGGTACTGCTGGCTCAATCTTTTTAATTTCAATAAAAGGATCGTCATTACACATGTTTTGTGCAGCCTCTTGTACATAATTTTGCATTACTTCTCTAGCTCTGTTTGGACAGAATTCTATATCTTTAGCAGTATAATACGATGTCTGCTGATCATTAAAATGCTTTTCAGTTGACTTCTCATTTTTCTTTGAATAGGAACGATCCTGTACGAATATTCTGGGCGTTATTTGTTTAATTGGAGAGGCAGATAGACAACGACGTAAGTTCGTAGTGAACATAATGACAGGAATAAGAATTGTTCAAACAAACAGCATAACACTCGATGAGATTAGAAGCCACGATACCCTACACTGAGGATGGAGGATTATGCACAATAAGCAGATGTTTCCAAAATATTCCGCAAGGGGAAGACATTGTTTGTTTACTATAGCGATACGTCAGTCACGTGATCTCTGAGCATGTTCACAGCTACTTTGTGTGTTAACAGCTGGGCATAGCTCACGTGATCGTACTCCGTCTCCGATTCTGCCATTGGCTCTTTAAAAATTCCATGATTTCAATTGAGTTACCATATTTGGCCTTTTATCACTGACTTGGCAAATTAAAAATTCGGTGTAAATCAACTGTGCATACACTTAGCAAATAAAATATTCGGTGTAAATCAACGGTGCTGCTAATTATCAGTATAATAATTGAGTGTAAAATAACTTCCAACTAAACTGATATAAATGTAGCTTATAAAAATAAAAGATACAATAAATAAGATAACTTAAACGAAAAATAAGTTTTAAGCAAGCAAAAGAGAAAAATTTGAATTTACGAGTAATTAATTTTCAAAAACCTTATATTGAAAAAAAAAAAAAAATCTTATGTTGCATTAGCATAGTTTTTAGTCCAAAGGGATTTTGTCCCTGAAGGACCATTGTTTTCGTTTTGCGATTTTGCTTCGGAAGCATTAAAAGTCTGAATCACTTTTCAAACTGTTGCCACCAAATTTTCCAGTCCTGTATTATATTTAAAGAAATTAAATAATGCAGAATCTGTATAAATGTATGTATATTTCTCCAAATGTGATAAAACAACGATACCTAGAGCCATCCAATTTTCAATAACGTAGTTCTTCAACCGAATATGGATACCTGGAAGTCCGAATTTAGAATTTTTTTTTATTGTCTATTTCATATTTCGTAAAACTGACGAATTTTTTATGAACAAACTTAAACGATTTAAAAGTGAGCAATGGCAACACTCTACGGGAAAAAAAAAACTTTTTTATCTAAAGTGCGCGGAACTGTGTATTGGAAATTCTAAAGATATACTCACTTTAAAATTACTTTCCGATATTGCTGTTTAACTGAATTTTATGGTTTAAGTGCGAAGAACATGATATTTAATAAATAAAGGTAACTCAAAAAACGTTAAAAAAATACCCCTTTGGACGTAATTTAAAATCTGAAACCTCTAAGGTTTTATTTCATTTTGAAAAAGAAGTACATTTAAGTAGAAAATCCATTATCCAATTATTGGCACAAAACTAATTCAGGTAAAACATTTTTCCAAATCAGCTACTATTAAACCTCTTTTCATAAAAATAAATATGCAAATAAATTATTGAACATGTTGACTCATTTTCTCTAGACAATCAACATTTTTTTTTTCCAAAAAATCCTTCAGATTAAAGCATAAAATATATGGAATCCCAAATTTGTAAGCTTTCAAGTTCTTTAGTGAATTCTTTTCCTTTAAAGGTTTCATTGGAGGTGATGAAGGACAGTAAGTTAGATAAATGAATTCCTCGTTCAAAGCAATTTGATCAGATGGCAGCTACACAAAACGAAAATAAGAAGTCAAAGAATTGCACAGACTCGGTGCCCATGTACACATCGATCTATTTTCACTTTGACAGTGAAGAATATGACAGAGACATTTGAAAATGAAAGGTTTCAATTCACAGATGATAAAAGATTTAAAATTCATGATTAGAGAAGGAAACAGCTTAAATAAGTTACACTGAAAAAGAGTATGTAATAAAACGAATAAACAGTCAGAGCTTTTTTTTTTCTTGGTAAATTTTGATTTCTTCACGATCATACATGCTTTATTATTTCATAAACAACTATTTAATATTTTCTAATTTTTGTATGCCATCTTATTAGATTTAAACCGATTACCTGGAAATTTCCGAAACCAAGAATTGCCAAAGTCCTGATCATTCCAGATCTTAGATTTTGTACTACTTTTTTTTTATATAATCAGATATAAAACAACATTTACAGCCATCCCTACTTTTATCTCTCAACACTGTCCTGATATCTTTCAGCATTGCCTAACAATAAACATTTTGTTGTCTTTCATTGATTTCTTTTGCCAAAGAAGTGAAAGTGTTAACGAGATTGCAGTTAGACTTTCCGATAAAGCCAGCCTTAAAGGAAGTAACTCATTTAGAACTAAAGGCAAATACAAGATAGGTCACCTGTTATAGATATAGCATGGTAGATGTTTGCGAGAATACCTGTAATTTTTACATAATTACTATTCTTATGTATTTAATTCAGGATTTACTGCAAGTTTGAGTAATAATAAAAATAACTGGCAGATGTAAGAAAAGCATTCTATGCTCAACTGATTGAATATTTGTTTCTCATTTGCAAATTTTCTGGTTACGTGTTCTTAACTCTGTGCCATAGCTAAAAACCCTCTTTTAGTTCAGAATGCAAGTTATGTAAGAGTGATTGTCTTTTTGCACAAGAAATAGTCAAATAGAAATACGTAAATTAGTTAGAAATACACAAGAAAAAGACTACCAAGTAATAATTTAATTACTTCTAAATTTGGATATTATTATATCTACCCTTATGCCAATTAATAGCTGTTTGCATTTCAAGCTGTTTCTTGTGAACTATGTAAAATGTAAAACGATCTAAAAATCAAAGTGGTTTTCAGTCATCAGCTGATATACTGGGTTACATAAAACTTCAAGTGAACAAACTTGAAGTTTAAAAATTTAGCAAAGATTAAA
>KK122208.1:108912-124003 GCA_000611955.2 Stegodyphus mimosarum
TAAAATAATAATAATAATTTAATAAAAATACTTCTTTCAGGCATCTTGTAATTTAATCCTCTTGTAATCTGGTTAGTCTTCTTTTAGCAAAGCAAAACCATTGAAATCTACTGTTAATGATATCAATTTCTTGTAGTTGCGTTTTTTTTTTAATTAAAAGTCATACAGGTTTACGAAGCATTTTATAAATATTGAATACTTATTACTGCAGATTAAAATTAAATGCTTTATGCAACTCTTGCTCAATCAATTTACTTTATATAGCACTAGAAGCATAATAACTAATTGCTGAGAAAGTATTATTGCTAAAAATTTCTAGTTTTAATCCGGAGTTTTAATCTGGAGTGAATATTTACTTTCGTTGCACGCAACATTAAAAAAAAAAAGAATTCTTTAAAGAAATTTGCCCAAATTTCTCTTGTAAAAATTGAAAGCAGATTGAATATCTGTTTTGAATTCACTGGAGAGTTTTCTCACAAAATTTGGAAAGACGGAAAGTTTTCATTTGTTTACTGCATAACAGAAAATGTTCTTATAAGGTCCCTGCAGTCTTATTTTAGTACATATTGATTCTATGCGTATATATCGAAACACGAAATTCCTTAAAATACTATATTATATCATGAAAGCGACTTCAGCATAATGGGGAGGGTTGTGTAATAAATTAAATAAAAATTCCCATACCTTTATGTGGAAACTTCCCGAAGATTTATCAGCTAAAGAATACTATTCAGAATCTAGGTGACCTTGTATTTAAAATTCTCTTGATTATAAATGTCTCCTAGCTTCTTTAACCTTTAAAAGATTATAACGTTTAAGATTTCACTTAAAAAGACAGGAAATGAGAATGCATGTCCCACTCCTTTGACCAGGTATTGCAAAGGTGAGGTACCAAAGACATTTGAAACCTTTTCTTTAGGGGGTTGCCTTTGTTAATTTTCAGATAAGATACTGGGGAATAGAAAGGAGCTTTATCTGGTTACTGTTGATTCTTAACTCTAAACTATTTCACAGTTGAATGATGAAACATTAACTTTTGCAAACACTGCCTTATATTGGAAATAGGCCTTGGTAGCAAATATTTCCTAGCTACACCCACCTAGCTATATATATATATATATATATATATATAATTCACTATAAATTATAAAAAGAAAACTCTCCATATTACATCTCCACGCAACGGAAATTCAATTTAAAAACATTATTGAAAAGATATTTTTCAGAATTTAAAATAATTTATAGAATTTTCAGTCTTCATTGCTTTAAACACAGTTAAGGAAAAACTAAATCGCAAAAATGCCAAAATCAAAAGTAAACTTTTTAAGTATTGAAAAACCAGTTATTGTTATTGATAGCACATTAATCGACTTATCAAGGGGATAAACCAGTCTACCATCAATTAACAGTAATTAAAATAAGACAGAGTGTTTCATCTTACTTCCGAGTAAGCGTCAAATTATTTGCTAGATTCAAATCACTAATTGATACTCAATCAAAATAAAGATATTAGTCACTAAACCAAAAGAATCCTGTTAAAAAGCAAATAATCTTTAAAATTAAAATTTTTTCACTAAGAACACAATTAATTTGGACGAGACGCTTACTTTAGAAGACATATCCCCTACACTCTCTTTTCATTTCAAATCTAAAAGTAAAAACAAAAGTAGATTCAAGAACAAATTTTAAAAAATCATAAGAAGATTAAAAGTAATAATCCATAAAATTAGAGTTAAAAACTGTAGTAAAAAAGAAATTAAAAAATAACTAGTAAGCAAAAATTAACCAACTTGCCTTAAAATTTCAAAAGCCAAATGACATATATATATATATTTATATCAATCAGTTTTAGTTTGTTTTTCAAACTGAATATAGTTTAGAATTACATGTACTGCTTAATAGGTTTAGTTTTATACACAAAAATACTTCTTGACAATTTGTTTCATGCACAAATCGGTAATAAGCGTTCATTTTGACATCATTGTACGAAGGAAAAAGGGAGCGTTGTAATCGCCAAAAATTTCGGGTATCATTTTTACAACGAAAATATCCATTTTGACCGCTATTGAATGCAATTTAACGATGTTTTTGTGTGAAATTTGTATGTAAGGACAGAATAAAGGACTCTTTTTCACACACACAAAAAAAAAATATTTATATATAAAACTGATTTAAATTGGAATTCTGAAAAGAATTTATTGTGGCATCTGTGCGTACGTACCTCAGAACGTCGAAGTTTTGTGCATAAGACTGCTATAACATGTAACTATGCACCTCCTATTTTGATTGCAATCGGCCGCACCCAAATTATATGACTATGTGTACATATATATCCACTCTGCTGCTCGGTTCAGTGAGCTCAGTTTCTTTATTCTTATATGTTTCTAAATTTTGCACTTTTTGCTTTAAAAATGATTGAATTACGTTGTTCTTATCTTCTGGTTAAGGTTTTTGTGCCTTTAGTAAATTTGCAATTATCAACAATTTGAAAGTTGTTTAAATGAGGCTAATCCTAATTATTTTTACCATAGCAGCCATATTTGTTTACATTTGAAACTTAGCAGATTAGTGGATTTGTTGCCAATCTAGAGAAACTAAGTTCCGCAGCAACAAAGATTACGCCTTCTTTTATGATTGCGAATTAAATCATGTTTAATCCGCTCTGGAATTTATTCGCGGAAATAAGTGTTTAAGATTTACTCCGTGATTTTTAATATAGGTATTTTGAGTTTTTATGTACTTTTGCCTTGTCGCGAAGTGAGAACTGAATTAATTGAATGAGAAGTACTGCTAAATTGTCTGGGAAAAACTGTTTTAATTTTTTGTTGTTGTTGCTTAATTTCTTTTATACATTGTTTTAGATTTATTATAGTATTCGAATAGAACATGTGGCAACGATTAGATAATTCTTCAGAATTTTTCGCGATTGGAATACTTTCTTTACTTCGTACGAGGAAGTAAAAAAGGAATGGAAAAGAGGGAAAAAACCCCCAAAAGCACAGCTGGATTAATCATTAATAAAATAAGCATGTGCTTAAGGCATCATGGGAAGGGGACACTAAAAGTGTTTAGAGACTTAAAGAATAGGGCATGACAAAAATTTCTTTCTAACTGTCTGCTTTACCATGGAATGTATACAGCAGTTTAATCAAAACTGAAACAGAAGAAATGAGGAAAAACAAATGTTATACTGAAAACATTTGCGGGGGCACCAAAATCTTTTAAGTGCTTAGGACATCTAAAATTTTCAATTTGGCCCTGGCCCAAGGAAATGAATACCGTTCTAACTTTGGAAAGATAATAATTGAAATAAGATAGCCCCTTGTAAGACATTAAACATAAACATAACAAATTCTTGTATTTAGCAAAAGTAAAAATATAATATGCACAATCTAGAATTAAGTACATAACTTATTATTGTAGTATGAAAATAACATGAATACAACTATGTGTTCTACAAGAAAAGGGGACATAGCTTAAAGGTATTAACAACAAAAAACGAATGAAAAATAGTTATAAACTAAACTAATCTAAATAATAATTTAATTAATCTTTTTGCTCCCAGCATATAATATATGATGCGTTTCCTTTTCTCTGCGTAAGTCCATAGCATCAAATGCAGTATATTAGTGAAATGTTATTAGTGAACTACCATATCATATTTGATTTGCTCAAAATGGAACACTTTACTTAATATTTTAAACGCGCATAAATCATGCTAGAATGTAATGAAACTTAATAGAATGGTTTGAGTACTAACATTATTGTTATGAGTATTGTTTTCAGGGCCGTTCCTAGCGGGGTAGGAGCACGAAAAGTACGCGGGGGGAGCCAAAATCAGGGCTGCTGGATTCTCACGACACCACGCCTAAATATTTTAAATTCGTAACGCGTACTTGTCATATTTAAGCACAGGTTATATAATTTGTCATATGTAAGTACTTAGTAAGCAGGAAATGGAAATTTTATTAATCATTAAGCCTTTTTTTATTATTATTTTTTTAACTTGAGGGCGGCAATCTTAGGAAAGTACGCGGGCAAGAATGGCCTAGATAACGGCTCTGATTGTTTTATTCTACAAATGTAAAACATGGGATGGTCACCTCATATATTCAGTATCTAGAAATGTTTTACGCAGTGCAAGAGGACAAAAAAGTTGTATACAAGCATGGCAATAGAATATAATAGGCACTGATTTTTTAATTGTCGAGTTTTCTTCTTTGCTATTGCATAGAAATAATTTAAATAAATAATTATAATCATTGCTACTAATATTGCCCTTTACCTTGTATTTAATTTTTAATTGTAAATATAAGAATTTGTAAAAAGTAACATTTAAATAGTATTTGTAAGAATCAAATATTTTGGTTAAAAGCAGGTTTTATAGAAATTGTTATTGTATGTCAAGCTTAACCGCAAAATGAGTTTCAGTACATAGTCATGTTACAAACTCCAAGGTCACGGGCCTGTGAAGAAACTTTTTTTCTCCTAGTGGCCGGAGTGAAAATGTTAAGGGGTTAGGTATAAACATACTTCGGAATATTGCAGTGGTTTCGTCATGTCTACTGACTCGGTGAGAACAGAAACAGTAATGAAGAAACGGGCGGATGTTTTGACATGTTTACCAAATGACAATAGTGTGCAACAAAGCGAAATACAACGTTCATACACTCCTAGTTACTCACGCTTGTTACTCTTCCCAAGTTACTCACGTACACGCTCATTTTAGACAATTAAGTTTGATTCCCGGTTTATCAGTCACTAAGTGGGTAAGACCACTGAGACAGTACGATCTTTTGTGTTAAAATCCTGATATACAGGCTGACTGTATGTATATTTTTGTGGCCTTATCTACGTGTAATGCGAATACAAACTTTATGACTTTAGAAAGCCAGCCCAGAAGGCATCTCCTCTGATACAGGATATAACATTTTATGATAGAACAGGGAAATTACCAAATTAAAACAGAGTTAAGGGACTATTGCAAAATAAAGTTGCAGGATTTTTTTGTACGCGATTATGTGTGTGTATATATATAATATATTGTTGCGTGCGTACGGGTTCGTTATGGATTGAATGCACAAGTCGTTAAAATGTTAACAAAAATTCATTCTTTCCACAAGAAATAAATCAGAATGCTGAAATATTTCTTCACAGATATTCGCACAATATCACAATTATCTTAAACGTTTACCAAAACTCAATTCAAAACAGATAAACTAATTCTATCTCACAGCGAAATTGCTATAGCATAAAGTAAACAAACAGCAGTTCGCTTTAAACAGCTACAACTACAACAACAACTGAGATGAGGTGTTTCAATTCGGCTTTTATAAACTTTTTAATTATCACTAGAACGATCTCGATTTTTCTGGATGGCAACAGTAATGACGAGATATTTTTTTATTAAATATTAAATGCAAGCGCTCTTTTATTTTTATTTTTCCGACGTAGCTTTCTCTTCAAAAATCGTCTACGTTGCACGGGAAAATAGAGCAATTTTAATTACAATTCTAAATAAATAGCCAAATAAATATGAAATCCGTAACAATTAGTAAAAGGTGTGTAAAGCAAAATATAAAACTGGATTATTTTCATCAAAAATTGGCTTAAAAAATGAACCTTAACACAATAAGTAAAAATCATTAATTCCTCCCGCCCTCACTTTTAAGTTTAAAATAAACACAATAATCTAAGTGATTTTGTTATTAAGATCAAATCAAAATACTCTACCTAATAAATAAATATAATAGTTATGAAGCTTAAATAAATATATAGGTAATTAATGAATAAAAAGCAAAAGAAAGATACCTCTAAACATTGAATTTTATAATTTATTTACATTTCTAGCATGTTTTAAAATATTACTCTGGAGTGAAAATTGTTGATCACAATAAACATGTCTGATATGTACTGGATTCCCATTATAACTAAAATACATAAACTAAGGAATCAGAATTTTAAAATAAATTAATAAAATGTAAATCATTAATTGTTATTGTAAATAAATATATGTTATACAAAAAATCGTTTGAATAAATTTTTTTATTGACAGCAGACAAAATGGCGTTTACAAATTGTAAGCACAGAGTTGGATTAACCTAAGCAAAATAAGCACATGCTTAGCCTTTTTCGGAGAATTTCTTCATTCGTACATAACAAAGGTGTCCATATCCTGATCCTGACGAAAAGACTTCTTTTATCCCTTTTCTGTTGGAGTGACTTTAGAGGATGAAACCAGAATCATTAACAAAAGGTACCTCGTTGCGCAAGAATTTCTCTTCTGGTATGAAAGAGGTACCATTGCATTCGGAAATTAGTCATCGTTGGCAGACTAGACAAAGAACATCTATGTGACCTTATCACAATCATTTTAATAAGATTGAAGCCCACCTAACTTATTTCAATGCATCATTAAAATAATTTAAGTTTTTCCAACTATTGTCTTTATAAATAATGCTTAGATTTTTCAAGAAAATCATACACAAACCTGAAGACATTTCAATGACAGTTTTACTGCTAATAATTTTTTATCAGTTGCTGAAGACCAATTTCCTATATTACAAGGGTTAGCATTCTTTCAAGTGTCTTGTGTAAGTCAAGAGTATCAGTATCAGAATTTTAAAGCAATATCTCTTCCAAATTTTTACAAAGATTTAAGAATGGTTATTCAAGCAAATCTTTCAATAAACTAATATCATATAAAATGTTTTTAATTTTTAAAATTTATTTGACAAAGACATCAAAGTTGTGTCCGCTAAATTGCTATAGTATTGTAAAACAAATTAAATATCCAAATTGAATCTTTCATTTTTACTTTCAATTTTTGTATTTTAGAAAAAAGATTAATTTTAAGATTTTCTGAATTCTTTTTGCTTTAATGTGATATCGTTTGAAAACAAGTTGCAATAATTTAAGACGAAATTTTAAAAATGTTCTTTTCAGGACTAGTATTGATGTTAATTGATTACAACCAATAAGATTGGTAACACTTAACATTTACAGTACAATCGCAAAAAATCATATACTGTAAATACATGCACAAAGATAACTCTGTAAATCATCTAAATTTATGCCAAAAATGTGCAGTTCTTTTACTTATGCTTACTTTTCTAATTTAATGCAAGTCACAATAAGAAAAAAAAAAAAGTGTTCATGTATCACTGGAATTACAAGACTCAAATCGGTCAATAATGGACATCAATCAGATCAGTTACAGTGTCATAAATTATTTTTATTTTATTAATTTTTTTAGATCAGATTAAACAACTTAAATAATTCAGATGTTTTAAATAACCCCCATTATTTCTTTGAAACACCTTTCACAATATATCTCCATGAAAGCTCAGTTTTAATATACTATTGCTCTATTTCATGCAATCTTACAAATTTTATTGGTTTTCTGATGTTTAAAACTAAAGGCCCCTTCAATGAAATTAAAAACCAGATAATCGGTGCAAAAATAATTTTCATTAACTCATAAAATTAAGAATTCTTTCTTAAAATACTATTCAATTCCCTTCTCCTACGCCCACCAATAGCGGTAAAATCGATGAACACCGAGCGGTAAAGTCGATGAACACTGGTAGTTCCGAACCTGGAATTGATTCCAAGCGAATGGGCATGCTGAATCGAGGTTTTTCCCTATGTGTATATGAGCCAGTTTACCTCTATTTTTTCTGTACAGACATCACGCAAAGTTTGTACAATATGTACAGACATTGGAAAAAAATCGACCAAATGGTTTTGGGATTGGTCAAGGAAGCTATTTTTGTTGAAATACACTGGTTATCATAAATTAAGGAAAAATCACAAAAATAGCGATAATTCCCTCAAAAATAAGCCAACTCGTGTAAAATTTGAATATGTTGCCAAGTAAGAGCAGCTGAGTAAAACTGCAATATGTAAATTAGTTGCGCTGCACTTGGAATACGCCATCTGCGAGGAGGATAAAAGTCCATGTTTGAGAGCAAGCCCACATATTTCACTGTGATAATGACATCAGAAGTCTGAGATAGCCAATTCGTAACAATGACCTCCAGGCATCATTTGCCTGCAGAATACGATGGAGAGCCATTGGGAGACTAGAGGCAGGACAAAGTCAAACAGAAGTGGCCAGATGGCTAAATGTGAGTCCTTCTGTGGTTCATAGACTTTGGAGGCAATTTCAAACCACAGATTCGGCATTTAAGAGGTTCAGTCAAGGACGGCCTACTGCTACGGCGCCGATGACCGATGTTTGACATTAGGTGCACCAGGAATAGAACTGCTACTCCGACTCTTCTTAGATACTCTCTTGCTGCAGCCACCGGAAGGTTGGTGTCAAAGTCAACTGTCTGTAGAAGGCTTCATAATGGTGGTCTGTATGCGAGGTGACCAGCCATTCACGTCACGCCATCGGAAAGACCGTTTGCAGTGGGCACGACAACATGTCCACTAGACGCCTGATCAATGGAGAGCTTTTCTCTTTACGGATGAGTCCAGGTTTAGTCTAGAAAGCGATAGTAGGTATTATTGGATATGGAGAGAACCTGGAACTCGTTATCATCCGTCAAACATCCGTGAAAGAGATGCATACGGAAGAGGCAGGGTCTGTGTCTGGGTGGCATCTCTTTGGGAGGACGCACAGATCTCCATGTCTTTCCAAGGGAACCGTGGATGCTCAGGTTTATAGAGATGACATCCTTGATGCTTATGTGCGTCCATATACCGGGGCAATAAGTGATGCTTTCCTGTTACAAGACGACAACACAAGACCATACATGGCTCGCATCGTAGATGACTATCTTCAACAAGAAACAATTATGCACATGGAGTGGCCAGCTCCATCCCCGGACTTGAATCCCATCGGACACGTTTGGGATGCTTTAGACAGACGTTTAGCTGCTCTCAAACCGCCCCCTCAGACCCTTGCCGCGCTTGCAACTGTTTTGCAAGAGCAATGGCTCTCGCTTCCTATGGAACTGATAGGCCGCATAATTGAGAACATCACACATCGCTATATGTGCTGTATTGCTTCTAGAGGCGATCATATTCCATATTGAAGGTACTTTTTCTATAGCAAACTGACACCTTTGATTTGTTCATTTCATACATGTGCTAATTTTTGTACTACCATAATTATCTGGAAATTTCTTTTTATGTTATTTGATACCTTACTATGTGTTGTATATTGCGGGTAAGTTTCATAAAATTTTACATGTACCTTTTTCAGTAATTATGATTTTTCCTTAATTTATGATAACCAGTGTATTATACCGATCGCCATTGCAAGACTGCTTTAATTTGTGCAAAGAAGTGAAAACAGTAAAATAACGTGCAAAGAAAGTGCCTACTTAAAGAGAAATCTTAACTCTTCATTCAAGCGGTAGAACTACGAAATTCCTGAAGACATCAAAGTTAATGTAAAAAATTCTTGTAGGCTAGGCTATGGAGTATGACACGCTACACGAGTGTTTACCTGAGAGGAAGGGCTATTTCATAGAATTTTTATAATTAATATTTTCTAATAGAAAATGGCTCGTATTTACGTTAAACGTGGCAATAATAATACACATCTTTAATTTAGTGGGATGCATTGTTTGTATACTTCATCGAAACTCAGGAATATTCTGTCTTTTGTAGAATTTATGATAAAATATTTACTGTTTATATAGCTATTACATTGCTGTTTAAATGATAATGTTTATACCTATTTTTAATACACTTAATCCTTTGTATAAAAATAAAGGGAAAGAAAAAAGATTGCAATTTTGATCATAACGAAGCCGAAGTAATTCTTATTTACATATTCTGGTTGAGTGGATGAAACAGCAGACATATATGACAGATTTTTATACAAGAAAATAGCAGGTTACATAACACTATAATAAATATTAAAATAATTATGCTTTTATTAAAGGAAACGTGTTCATAGGGGTACTGAATCCTCAAGTTCACGTATCCTTAAAAGAGTGGGAATTAATATTCTCATAGTATATTTTAAACAAAAGTATATTTTGAACAGTAAATAAACAATGTTAATTTATGATTGAAATTAACTTCACAAAAGTCTGTATTTAAAAATGACACACAACAAAATTTCTTCAGCTAGAAATAATAAAAAAATTATGCAATCAATTGATTGATATTTAAGAAACTTACCGCATTTCGAAATCTTTCTTTTTTACGTTTAAGCAAATGACCGACAATTATCATATTTGCCAGTTTATAAAAAAAAGTATAACATTAATCGAAATATCAGATACCGAAACTCTACTGATTTGTTTTCAAACAATTTTTGCTTAAGGAACAATTGGCCAATAACAGTTAATTAAAAATTAACTACTTCCCATTCATTCCTATCTTTTAATTTCTGCACAGTTAATATTTCGATAATTTGCAGATCCCGAGACCAAGAGTTATGCAGATTAGAGGATTCTCAGCGTTGCAGGTAAAACTTTTCTGAGTTTTACTGACATTTTTTCTTTTCTGATTTTTGCGTTAGATTTGGATTGTTTGCTCATAAATAACTAAAGAAATGATACCTTAATAACTCTATCTATTCAAGGTTTATTGAACAGAAAATTATTGTGTTTTTCAAACATGCGGACAATGCGGTAATGTCAGTTGCATTATAGGCCAATGTTCATTTCTATATCAACCGATAATATTTTTTACTTCCTTGTACGAAGTAAAAAGGAAGTATTGTAATCGCGAAACATTTCGGGTATCAGATATTATGTTTTCTGACAGAATAAAGAACTCTTTTTTCACACACACACACACACACACACACACACACACACACACACACACACACACACACACACACACACACACACACACACACACAACACACACACACACACACACACACACGCACGCACGCACGCACACACGCACACTCACGCGCGCACACACACACACACACAAAAAATGATTTAAAATGGATTAATGGAACTCAAAAACGAGTAGCCTGAGAACTTTGAAATATATATATATACATGTTTATATATACCACTCTGGTACTCGGCTCAGTCAGCTCAGATTTTTTTTTATTCTTATATATTGATAAATTGCGAATTTTTTGCTTTAAGGTTTTTATGCCATTAGTTAACCTGCATGACACACAAAAAATGATTTAAAATGGATTAATGGAACTCAAAAACGAGTAGCCTGAGAACTTTGAAATATATATATATACATGTTTATATATACCACTCTGGTACTCGGCTCAGTCAGCTCAGATTTTTTTTTATTCTTATATATTGATAAATTGCGAATTTTTTGCTTTAAGGTTTTTATGCCATTAGTTAACCTGCATGCAATCACTGTAGAATTATTAACAATTTAAATGTTATTTAAGTGCAGCTAAGCCTAATTTTTGTTTACCATAGCAACCATATTTGTTTATATTTGAAACTGAGCAGAATTGTGGATTTGTTGACAATCTAGAGAAACTAAGCTTCGCAAGAACAAAGGTAACGTCTTCTTTTATTATTGAGAATTATATCATGCTTAATTCTTTCTGGAATTTATTCGAGGAAATAAGTATTAAAGATTTACTTCGTAATTTTCAATATAGATAAGATTTTATGTATTTTTGCCTTGTCGCGAAGGGAGAAATAAATTAATTGAATTTGAAATACTGAATCGTCTGTGAAAAAGTTTCTTTTTTTGTTTGTTTGTTTGTTTATTTTCTTTTATAAATCGTTTTGGATTTATTATAGTATTTGAACAGAATCTGTGGCAACGATTAGATAATTTTTTAATTGATATACATAATTTTTGTGCATTCTGAGTTATAAAATGAATGAGAATTCTGAGTTATAAAATGTACGGAATTTAGTATGAAGAATTAGAACTTTTCAAGGGATCAGTATCTGAAACATTAAACACGAAGGATTAATCAGTGCCGAACACAGGTTTCGTTCTTCCTTACATTAAGAAGCTCAAAACGCTGTTAATTAATTGTTCTCGAGAGAAAAATAATGTTTCTAATAGTCTCATAATGCCAAAGAACTACCCAGACCTGTTGTTCGTAACACTATTAACTGCAAGCAAAAAATAAAGGTAAATTTGAAATAAACCTAAATTGAATTGCGAATAATATGAAAATATAATATACAGAAATAAAAACCTAGAAACACTGTATACAAATATATTCGAAACAGTTATTCTTTTGAAAAATTATGAAAACGTACTAACGAGTCTTATAAATATCATTAAAAATCTGATGTGTACACCACACGATTTCCTTGTATGGAATACTAAATTATACGCATTTTGCATTTCATTTAATTCATTTAAAAAAAAGTTTTTCATAGACGATTCAGTATTTAAAATTCAATTAACTTAATTCTCACTTCGCGGCAAGGCAAAAATACATGAAAACTAACAATATCTATTAAAATTTACGAAGTAAATCTTAGACACTTCGAATAATTTGCAGAATGGATTAACCACGATTTAACTCGCAATAATAAAACAAGGCGTTAGTTATCTTTGTTGTTGCAAAGCTTAGTTTCTCTAGATTGGCAACAAATCTACTATTCTGCTAAGTTTCAACTGTAAACAAATACGGCTGCGTGGGAAAAGTGATTAAGCTTAGTCGCACTTAAGCAACTTTTAAATTGTTGATAATTCTACAAATCTTGCACACAGATTTACTAGAGGCATAAAAACTTTAACCTGAAGATAAGAACAACATAATTCAATCATTTTTAAAGCAGAAAAATGTACAATTTACAAACATATAAGAATAAAAAAACTGAGCTCACTTAGCCGAGTAACAGAGTGGATTTATATATACATATATTTATATACTTTTGGTGCGGCTGATTGCAACCAAAATAGAAGCTGCACATCTACATGTTATAGCAGTTCTATATACAAAATGTCAACGTTCTGAGGGTATTCGTTTTTGAGAGAAACGAGATGCATACATACATGTGAACTTACGCAAAGACGCCACGAATAAAATCTCTTCAGAATCCATTTTAATTCAGGTCTATAATTTTTGGAGAAAAAGAGTTCTTTATTATGTGTTTACGTACGGATGTCAGGCAAAAACATCGTTAAATTGCATTCGATAGCGGTGAAAATGGATATTTTAGTTGAAATATGATACCCGAAATTTTTCGCGATTACAATACTTCCTTTATACTTAATACAAGGAAATAAAAAGACTTAAGCTGAAGAACGTAAGAAAGTCATTCTTTTTTTTTCTCCCTTTTAAAGTTAAGATTTTGCTGAATGCTGCCTATATGCGGTCGAGTCATAAATTTCGAACCCCTTTTTTTCACGGGGAAGCTGAAAAAAGGGGGGGGGGATAATCTGACTTGGGGTCGTGAGAAAATATGGGTCGTTTAAACATCTCACTTCTCTACATTTAGTTTTATATAGAGAAAATGAAAATACAATTTGAATTCTTCGAATAAACGCGATTTTCTATAATGAAAATGTATTTATCGAACGATAAACTGTAAGGCAAATAACACCCACACAGGAAATGAATGTAGAAAATGCTGAACTTAACTTGTAGCATTCATTATTTTAATTAACCAAATTATTTTGAGTTTGAACTTTCCTATCGATATCTCGAAGTTTCAGTTGCTGCCCGAATTTAGCGCGAGCGAGATATTTATGCAAATCGCATATATCTGTTAGCAGTTTAAAAGGCAGGAGTTAACGAGGGGAAAGACAGAGCCTTGGATTTATCGCCGTAAGACTGTGCGCGCAAAGATTTTCTCTGTCTACTGAAAGTTCGCCTTCATAGGCATTTGCAATTACCAGTGTTTGCTAGTGAAATTCGCATTATTGCATTTCACTAAGAGTTAAGCTTCCCTCGCCGTCCTAAGTTAGGTATTTGAATTTGTTAACAAACTTTATTTCATATTATTTTAGTTCAGCCCAAGTAGTGGCTTACTCTCAGTTTGAAGAGTTGTAAATATTTGAATTAAAGGGTCACTTTTAAACCCTCCTTCTGACTTTGTAGTTCTTCAACACTAAAGGACATAGCCTAGATTTGCTCACTGTCCTCCACATAGGGTTTCACAGCGTATGCTAACAAAGAAAGTCAAGAGATTGAAGGAGAAACCTTATAAACTTACTTGTGAATCTGACAGTGAGGATCTTATAATACAATTCCGATGCTTATACTGTAAATTTTTTAATAGATAACAAGAAAATCTCGAACTCGTTAAACATTCTTCACAATTGAGATAAAATTTCATTAAATCATATTAAAGAATCTGAATAGGATTTGAACCCAGGATGTTATCATTCGCTGGTGAGAATAGATGTCGAAAGTCGATGAGAAGCTAATAGTCAATAAATTCTAATATTTAGCTGAAGAAAAAACATTTATGTATCCAGATTTTTCAAGCCCTTATTGCATATATTAGAAATGCTTATTCTCCTAATTACAGATACATATATGTTATTCCCTTCGTAACTTTCAATATATATATTTATATTTGTAATTAATAAATCTTTTGAAAGCAGCGTTAAACAGCTGTCAAAATTATATTTTAAAATCATTATTTAGAAATGCGTTTCTAATGTTTTTTATACTGACGAAAGAGATTTCCCCCTTTACTCAGGCTCACTGTATTTAAGTCCATAGCACCAATGAATGGAAAGATCGATTGGATAATTCATTTCTAGTTTCAAATCGGATGAATGAACTCACTAAAAAAATATTGGGTTGGCAACTAAGTAATTGCGGATTTTTTTTAGAAAATCAAAGACAATTTTTTCGTGGAACTAAATAACTTTATTCTGTAATGTATTGCCCATTTTGATCAATGACCTTTTGCCATCTTTCAGGCAGCATCATAATCCCACGTTCATAAAACTTCTGGTTTTTATTAGCAAAAAACTGAATCAGGTACGATTGGAGATCACCATCATTATTGAAATTTTTACCGTTCAAGAAGTTTTGTAAAGATCGAAACAAAAAGTAATCAGATGGTGCAAGGTCAGGACTATATGGTGGATGTGGCAAGATATCCCAACCAAGCTCCAATAATTTTTGCCGAGTGACCAAAGATGTGTGTGGCCTTGCATTGTCATGATGGAATACAACACCTTTTCGATTTGTCAATTC